>VUQG01011332.1:24130-60220 GCA_015106755.1 Etia nguti | reverse complement strand
GCATGTCTTTGGACGGTGGGAGGAAGCCGGAGTACCCGGAGGGAACCCACGCAAACACAGGGAGAACATGCAAACTTGAGGGATTTTTTTTTTTTTTTTTTTTACATCCAATTAAAGGATTTGAATTGACCGAAATTGGGTCTAGTAAAAAGTATTGACTGTCCAGTAGCTTTAACTAACTTCACAGTGATGTATAACAAAATGCTGCTGATCTGAAAAGTATGAAAGCTTGTTTCCGTCACCATTTTCTTTTCTTTTTTTTGCCGTCCTTAAATCAAAATTTACTATCTTACAATTCCTACTTACATAATAATAATGATAATGTATACTTTATTGATCCCCATGGGGAAATTCCTCTCTGCATTTAACCCATTCACTCAGTGAAGCAGTGGGCTGCCATTGGGCGCCCGGGGAGCAGCGTGTAGGGACAGTACCTTGCTCAGGGGTACCTCAGGGTAGCCGTTCAGGGGAATCGAACCCCTGACCTTCCAATCACGGGGCCAACACTTTACCTACTGAGCTATCCCTTACCAACTCAAAATTTAGAGTTGCTTATCTCGAGATTTCAACTTCCTGAGAAGTAAAGTGAAATTTCAAGACGGTCAGTAACTCAAAAAATTTGAGATAACTAGAAACTTCAGGTTACCTATGCCTGGCTATTTTTGTTTTCCAGCGGTGGAAACATGGTTCCATAGAATTATGAGTATAAATAAAAGCACATGTTCACCTGAAGCTCAGAGGACACGGAGCTGCCCCGGTCTGAGTCTTTGGGGAGAACGGGACTGGTTGGTTCCTCTTCATCTGAGGACATCTAAACACAGAGATATACAGTGTCATGATGCTAGTTTAATAACACAGCATGCGCTATCAATAACTGGCCATAGTGACGGGACCTACTTTGGTATGTTACTATATAGTACTGATTTTAATTTCAGCTATGGCCACCACCGTTATCTTGGGCAGCTATTGATAGTTGTTTGTTCTCTTTTGTTTCACACTCATGTTTTGCAAACCGTACATGGACATAAAACATGTCTGGATGTGTTTGATTTATAAAAGAAACTTTAATACTTATTCCAAGCCACAGCTGAAGCCTTTTGTTTAAGTTTCTTTAGCCCAAACGCTAGTTTCTACATTGCAAACTAATGAAGGTACACACAGAGTAAACAGAAAACTTTTGCATGCACAAAGAAATCCACGAACATGCTTATCTGTACGCTTAAAAAAATCTTACAAACCGGTACACTTTTCTATATTTTAATCATTTACAGGCGCATTAATTGATCGAGTTAAACAGTGTTAGCTAAATAAATCAGAGCTAACGCTAAAACTGTGGAGACAGAAACACAGCTGCGCATAAAAAAAAGAAAAACTAAACTACCTGAAGCGAGTATATCTACCTCTGTAAGTAGCACGTCTTTTCAGAAACTCTTAACTATTTTATATAACCACAAAAAGTACCACGCTTGCCCGTTTCACAAGTCGTCAGTTGGAAGGTGCTTGCTTTGCCGTTTCAAACAGCCTGGCTCTTAAACAACAGACTCTCTGATTGGCTAACAGTCCCTACTATGTCGCCTCTGATTGGTTAAACTATTCCTATGGCAACGATAAGCGGAACGAAGCTAGTCCTCTTGTGTTTTAAATATGAAAGTCGTGCAAAACCTTTTACTGTGATTTTGGAAAATATTTTTTAAGTATTAGGGTTTTAAACTAAAGGAATCATGGCGATAGAGGCAAATAGGACCTCTTCTTGTATAACAGGTTGAAAATTAATACTTGAAAGACCTACAGTAATTGCCCCTAGAAAGTTTCGGGTTTGCTAACTTTGCTAAATTTACAAAAAATGATTGGCTCATTTAAAGAGCAACATGGTTTCCGTATTGTGTTTTAAATGCAGTCTGATGTTACCTTAGATTAGTTGATTAAGTTCATTTTCATGAGGAAGTAAACTCACCTGTTTTAGGAAGGTGTAGGTCCTTGGGGAATACCACCACCCAGTGAACCTCCCTGTGGTCATTTCTCTATTGTTTATGAGCCCAAATGCAGATACAGACACGGGTTCACAATCTGAATTGCAGCAGTGCCTTAACCACTTGAGGACTTATTAGTACTTAACAGTATTATGGCACATATGTGGGATAGGCCTTAACGGCTTGGCAATACTAGCCTGGGACAGACTCCTGAGAGAGGAGACATATGGTACCTCTCAGCCATGGCAGAGCTGAAAGCAGCACTGTTGGACTAGAGCCTCCTCACCAGCTGGCTGAGAGTACTTCAGTGTCCGAAGGTGTCCAGTCAGCATTGCTACAAGACCTGCAGGCTGACATTTAAAAAAAAAAAGAAAAAAAGAAGTAGTGACATTGGTGAGAGCACAGCAATCTCCCCCTAAAACAACAGACTGAGAGGAATCGCACAGTTTTGGATCTAATACATTTTCAAATCAAATATACTGTACTTACTGAAAGCAAGACCTGGCACAGGCAACCCTTAGCACACACAGACACACACATTTTATTACATGTTTTGACAGCTGACGCAGGCTGTGAATTTGAACCAGAACTGTGAGGCGCAGAGGATAATCCTAGCTGCTCGGCGGGGAGTGGAGGTTTCCTGTTGAATGACAGGAAGCTGTAACTCCCCACAGATTACTTATTTCCATTTCAGAGCATTCAGAGCAGACAATTCACGTGTTTTGAGAGGTTTCAGCAATGCGTTCATCGCACTTTCTCTTCGAGGTGACTTTTTTTTTTTTGTCATTCCAGCATGGCGTTGCTTTGGTTCTCTGGTTTTCTGTCATGCCGTGGTATAGTCCTAATTTTCTGCCGTTTCTTTCCCTGTTGGAAAGTTAAAATGACAAGGGCTGGCTAAGACTAGGCAATGACAGGATTTGCATAATAAAGCACCCTTTTGCCATCTTTTTGCAATACATAATACAACACATGGCAAACAACTGTAGATGTGTTTAATACTGCCCAGGCTCTGCTCTGTGTTAGTTAGTATTAATCTAACACAGAGCAACAGTTAAAATGTAGGCAAATTATTTGAAACCATCTCCATTCTTTGCAAAATGTTTTTCTTTTGCTCCAAAAAAAAAGGTGATAAACTACTGTTGATAAGTGGTTAGATTACACCCGGTATTACCACCTCAATGCTTTCTTTAGATCCCTTTTGTGAATTTCACCTTCCTCTCAGTAAAAGAAATGCACCTGGGCTTGTGTGTTGAAATGGGATTCAGCTCACATTCTTCTCTCACAGCCTGTTCAATCTGTTCCAGGACAATAATCACAATCCATTTGACTTTCTTCCCTCTGGTATTTTAGCTCAGCTACGTTAGACTATCCAGGACCTTGCAAAGGTAGACAGAAAAAAAATGAGAAAATAATGTTTTGAGCTTTTGCATGTTTACCTTGTTACCAAGCCTTTCCTTGCTCAACTCTTATTTTTTTTCCCCCAGAGAATTTAAATTTAAGAGATTGCAGAAATGTATGGTATTACAGCCTCTTTCTTTTGTCCAGCATGCATCATTTCATCTGTTGCATCTGATGGTGGAACAGTGGATTACAAACTTGGTGTAAAATTGTTTCTGCCCTTGATCGATTTTCAGTCAGACATACTTACAGACAGCCATAACTCCTGAAGACAACAACTAATGTTCTATCATCAATCGTAATGTTATCAACCAATTTTTCTCTTATATGAGACAATAATGACCTCTCACTGAAGACAATGTTACCAGAACTCATCTTAGAGTTATTCATCGCTGCCTGCTGTTTTCAAATTAGTTTTCATTACATGTTGATGGACCGGGACTTCCCCCTTGGGCCACTCTAATCCATCACATCTCTCTATCAATGACATCCGTGTCTTTTTGTTTTGCTCTTTAGGTAGCAAATTCACCAGCACCTCTAAACACATACCTGCACACAGATAACACAGATGAGACGCAACAAGGCAGCAGATTTTCTTATATCACATTTGAAACGTATCCCTGCAGTATGACGAAAGCTGAATCTAGTATAAAGTGGTCAGCAGTATGAATGTAGATGAGCAGTGGAGGTGGACAGCAAAAGATGGAGGCTAAATCAGTTAACCAGGGCTTCTATCTCCACAAGACATAAGCAATTACCATCAGTGTCCACATCTGTTATAATCTGGATGAAGATAAGCAGCAGACAGTTGTTCCAGTGTAATTTATCAAGGAAAGCTGATGCAGCAGGTACTACATCCATATATCAGACTTATTTATAGGACAATATAACTGGCTCATCTTGCTTGGCAAATAAAAAGTTGCTGGTTCAATTCTACAAATTCCCATTGAGGTTGAGCCAGGAAGAACGTCTAGTGTAAAATTCAACATACAGAGCGACCCCTTGTGGCAAGGGAGCAGCTGGAAGTAGCTTTTGATGCTGTCCTCTCACAGATTTAGCCGACTAAATGTTTTAACAGAACTAATGAGGATGTAATTTAACAGTAGTGTCATCACATAGTTTTTCAAACAGTCTCAGCATCTCGGTCTGCAGCACATGTAGCAGAGCAGCATTACAGCTGAGGAGGTGGAGTCAGCCTGTGTGTTCTTGTTAAGTAGTCACTAAACAATGACCCTGTTGTTTTACCTTCCCTTCCTTGTTTGGCTTCTCTCCAGGTACTCTGGCTCCCTCCCACAGTCCAAAAACATGCTTGCTAATTGGTGGTTCTAAATTGGCTCTAGCTAGGAACATGAGTATGAATGCTTGTCTGCCTCCTTGTGTTAGTCCTGTGATGGACGGACCTGTCTAAGTCACTCGCCTCTTACCCAGTAACAGCTGGGTTAGGCTCCAGCCCCCCTCATGCACCTGAATTGGATGGATGAAGTTCATAACTTAGTGTTGGGTGTTGTTACCAAAAATTTGTCAGTACCAGTGTGGCCAGTCAAGAACCGATTGCTTAGTCAAGCCAGGTATGGCTATGGCCATTTTTTGGGGCAGTCTCCTGTTTTAACCGGTAGTCATTGGTTACAAATGCAGATTATTTATGAAACCTAATAAAAAGTCAGTATTTGACACACTCATTTCAGCAAATGTAAGCCCTCTTTTGTTGTCCACACACACTGTTTACCTTCCTGCAACGAAAGCCTGATCAAACGTGAATGGTCAGTGGAAATCAGACTACAATCAGACTGGTACAAAAATACAGTTGCATCCATACAGTTCAGGCAAAAGCAAGACAAAGTCCAACACTGGCACTGTTCTAATAACTACCATGAATAGTACGCTGTATTTACAATATGTGGCATGGGATTTTATTAAATTCACATCTATTGTTCATACATGTAAGTGTCCAAAGCTCAAGGAAAACCTCATCTTTATCATGCTTTCTGTAATAAAAGATACTGAAATCCATGAGGATCTCTCTGTGTGTGTGTGTGTGTGTGTGTGTGTGTGTGTGTGTGTGTGTGATCGTGTGTGTATGTGTTCCCCTCCATGTTTTTGTGTTGTGCATGTTTCAGTACACAGTGTGTGGATCATTTAAAATATTACTCTCTGTCATTTGTGCTGAGTATGATGCATAGCCAGTGTTATATGCATGTCATGGTGCAAAACCAGGCTGCCCTATTCACTGCACGTCCTTCCTATTAACACGAAGCGATTGATTTTTTTAAAAAGTTTTTTGAATAATGAAAGTAAAGAATTAGAGCTTGCTTGTAGGCATCATCTGCAGTGAACGGTGTTCTGGTGTCTCACTGGTTTTGCTGGTGTAATTTGCAGCTGTAAATGATGTGAATACTGAAAAGCTGAATGTCCCTGTGCTTGCATCACTCTGTATTTTCCTTCTTTCCCCCCTTCCCTCACTTTCTCCAGGAGTCACTTGCGGGTAGTATCTGACATAGCAAGAGCACTGTCAGTTGCTGTATCACGCTTAATCTAAAGAGCCTGAGTATCTCTTAACAGCCTGTGATCGGTTATGTAATTATTATAACGGGACTGCACACCCTTTGTGTGGTGTTCATCAATACTATTAGTCCCTCGGTGGTCTTTAGTGAGATGGAAGAAATTAGCATTTCTCTTGCTTAAACTGCATTGGGAATTCAAAGGCTTTACTCACTGCACAGGTTACTTCACGCTGTCAAATTAAGCTTAGCAGCTTGTAAATGAAGTAAAAACCAGCTATGGGATGCTGAAATGAAAAATGTGAAACCTGAATTTTAAGCAAAATTGTGTAAAGCAGTTAAGAGTGTATTTAGATATGGGATAGATGGTAAAGTGTGAAACCCTTTCCCCATTTGTGTTGTCTTTTCCAGAGTAACCTGTTAATGAAGCATTACTTTGACAGAGACTATGACAGAACAAGAGAGGCAATAAGTCTGTGGCCCTCGGTGCATGGCTGCAGGTGATCAGGTTTCAGTGTTGTATCATGTGTCCGCTGAGTTCATTCTGCTGGAGTTGTGCCCCTGCACTCCTTTAAGGAACTTCAGTCTTACAGGAAAACACAGTCCTCCTGGCAACTAAAAATCTGCTGCAATTAACATGGGATTTATCTGCTGTGCTCTTATTGGCGATTATCAGGAAAGCATAAAGATTTTCGTAAGGTACCCTTAAGGAATCCATTGAGTATCACTCACAGGGGAATCACTTTGATCAGATCCAAAAGTGTGAAGCCATGGATTTCCTGACTCCATCATTTTTGCCCTATTAGGGATCCAAGTGAAGACTGGTCAAGAGCTGAAAATCATTTTTACACAATAAAGACAATTTGTGACAGCACTTCTTTTTTTTTCAATGCACTTTTGTTGTAAGGTAAAGTTCATGGTTTGGAGTTCATTTATGATTCATTTTCTCGATTTAAGCCCTTCGTAAAGCTCTGCCTTGCTGCTGGGAAGTCAAATTGGGTAAGATAATATAGTGCATTTGATGTCAGTAAGACAACAGTCTGTGTTAGTGCAATAAAAAAATGTATTGGTGATGTGGACTGTGTGTATTTGTGTGCCTGGTTGTCTTCATTCTCAGTGCCGTTTGTTTGTTGATCTGGCAAATATACACATAAATTACTTCACCAAAGTTCATGAAACCTGGTGGAGAGGTGGGGTATTGGACAAGGATTAAATGAATTACGGTTCAGATCTGTTAAAACTGACAGACGAGCCTCTAGCAGGGGTCTCCAGTACTCCGGCTGTATGTGTAAGATGTTGAATTGCCTCCCAACAAGACTAATCAGTACATTCCCAACATTTGTAGAGCTTCAGATTATTATATTGTTAATCTATGATATTATTCAGTGGGCGCTGATTGTTTTCATTCATAATATCACAAACATCAACTCCACAGTTTAAAAACAAATATGAATATATCATTTCTACCAAGTGTAAGGACGTGGAGGAGTGTTAATGTCAGGGTGTGCAGTTAGGTATAGTAATGTGGACTGTTGTTTTGGTTTGTGAACTGCCTCTACTGGATGCAGACTTGTGCATGTTTATGTATGCATATAAGTGCTGATTATTAACAAGTAGCATAAAAAGGGTGGGATTGACACCCCCGCCCCCGAATACTTCCTGTTTACAATGCACTTTTTTTCTTGCTTTTTTTGCAGTCCATCATAATTTTGCACCAGTTGTACTGACTATATAAACTACAGATTTTCTTCCACAGCTTCCGCATGCCCTGAAAGCGATAGGCTATAAAAGTACTCTATGATGTTTGCGAATAACTTTCAGAGAGATGTCAGTGGCTCACAGTACGACTGTGCATCCAACATATCGAGCATTTTCTGAGAAGTTATCTGAGCTAAGCGGGCGCACTCGGGCGCTGAGGTGTTGGTCGGTCAGCACCACGGACAGAGGCAAGATTTCGTTAAAATGCGTTGTGCGGCTTCAGGATCCACTCTGCATAACCAAGGTGAGCTCCCAGACAGCTCCACTTTTATGAAAATGGTTATGGTTGACTCTGAGAACAGACGGAGGGGAGCTGAGTTGCAAGAATCTCTGCTGTTCACGGAATTTAGATGTTGGGATATTTTTGCAACTTGTCTTTCTAAAGAAGTGGAAAACTTTTCTATTAAACGTATCTTTTCGGCTCAAATGGGCAGGCTTCAACTCCCACAAGTCCTACAGTCTGTGTCTTGTAACTATCCCCCAAGACTGAGCAAGTATTTTGCATACACACGAACATACTGGGCTGCCCTACAGTGAATGTACGCAAACCTTTCTCATCTGTTTAGCATTCATGCGCTGCAGTGCTGCGCGTCAGTCACCTAACTAGATTGTTCCATCAGACGGAATTACCCGCATCACTCAATGAAATACAATTATTGATTACACCGGCCCTCCCTCTCCCCAACCACCACCTCTCTTTTTCGCTCTCTCCTTTCCCTGAAGTGCTGCAGCGAGTGAGGACCGCATCGAAAAAGAAAGAGAGAGAGAGAGAGAGAGAAAGAAAAACTGTCGTGCGCCCGCAGTTTCCTCTGATCCTATTCTACAGTAAAAAGCCCACAAGATTTTTTCTTCTTCTTCTTTTGTTCTTTTTCCTGAGAGCAAACGCAGAGTCCGGTGCAATGGCTAACAATCAGCTCGGTCCAATTTTCTCGCCATAAATGACGGTAAGTAATGACTTTTTTTCCCACCCTGAAAACATGCTGAGTGTAAGACTTCCGAGTTAGGCAATTCTCTTTTCGCCTTTTGTATCTAATATGAGGACACACACACACACAGACACGCACACACACACACAGACACGTGCGATTATCAATTTTTCGGCACATTTTCAGACTAAAATGAAAGCTGGGACTCATGGTATTCACGAGTTCATGATTGAATGGTTAAAAAGTTGGGATTATTTCCCTGACTTCACATTTGCCTCATATAAGAGTAAAGACAAATTATCTTGAAGTAGGCTGCGAGCATAATTAACTAATGGGATGTAGTGGGGATTCATCCCCGGTTTCAGTGTGTCTTAGATTGTGAGATTTAGTCAAATCTAGTCAGATATACTCGAATAAAGTCTGTTTAGTATTTCTTTCGGCTCATGATTGCTGGAGCTCGTGTGCCCATCTTTGTGGTATCATAAAATAGTTGTCCTTGGCATGAGCCGAGCTTTTTTGGGTTTGTTGACTGTGGACTGTTCACGCTGTACTGCAATCCAGCCACCTGCCCTGGGGCAGTTAAAGCACTCTGCACTGCCGCCAAAAAGAGGAGAGGACGCGGGAGTAGGCAACTGACTCATCCATGAATTGTACCTCAAGAGGCAGCGAGCGATTGACAGGCGCACAGCCGGTGAACTGGAAATCTGTGGCAGAGTGCTTTGTTTGCAGTCCTAACGCCGCTTGTAGTAGTCCTGCTGGGTTAACACTGAAGGGCTCCATCAGTGAAAACACGCTGGATGGAAGTGATTGCAAGCTGCAGAATTCACTTTTTTGGCCCACTTGTCATTGTTCCTAAAAATCGATATATACGTGATAAACAAAAGTCTCTTTGGGATTTATAACATCCTCTTCTCTGTGTCTCCACCACAAGCACCCATTGATTCGTAATTTTGTTCCTTTTCTGAAGTTCAGCAGCAATAAAAAGCTGTTTTGAGGTGGAGATAGTTTCTGTTGCACTATTTCGCTGTATGCTGCAAAGAAGACAGAACTCAAAAGTGTGTCTGATGATGCAAGTCACAGTATAGAAGAGAGAAGAAGGTCTGTCAGTACATTTTGTTGACTAACGTGAAAGTAGATATCCACTACATTCATCATTATTTTAGTTTAACCCAGCAGTTTTGCTCTGAAGAATACTCTTTTTCACTCTCATGTTGGCCTAAATGGGCGTGTGATTGTGGCTTGATTTATTTTTTTTGTAAGCACACATATGCACCATGCAAAGGTAAAACGTCACCAGTAACTGTGTAACTGTGTAACATATTGCATCCCTTACCTAATCTGAATTGTTGCATCATTACAACCCAGTAGACAGGGTTTGGACTAGACAGGAGTGGCGTGTGATATTTCATATATCTGCTGTTTCAAAGAAGATCAAACACGCATCAAGTTGAAGGAAAAAAGCAAATGAGACGACACACTTTGCTGTGTGTAGATCAGTCAGGGGTTTCTTTCTCTCTTTAGGCTTTAGGTTTTCAATGCTTGTATGCTCCTGAATGCATTTCTGGAGACATTTATTGTTTCAGTCTAAGTAAGAAGAGTCAAAACAATATAAATTATGTAAGAATATAATCAAGGAATGACACTTTTTTTAATCTCCAGGCTTGAGATAACAGTGACTGAAGTCATTCTTTATAATAACAATGCCAGCTCTTCATGTTTGGGAAGGAAATAATCAGCCTGCTGCAGACCCATTTTTATGTATTTGTATTGATGTTTTTTTATTTATCATCTGGTGGATCTTTGAGTGCCTCTAAGCTGTTTTTTTTTTTTTTTACACTACATGAGGAACAATTTCTCCTATACATTACAGCCATTGTCCTCTCTCTTCCCCTTCGCTTGCTCAGTAATGGAATCAGTGTTTGATGAAATCTCCTAAGACGTCACGGGCCGGTTGGGTTTCTGCCTTCCAGATGAGGTCATGGACTCTCCGTTTTTATGGGATTACATGATGTGGCTCTGCCCACTTTAGTGATTGGACCTGCTTTTCTCTTTCCTCCTTTTGCTAATAGAGCAAACCTCCGGTCAAACCACCACAGTGCTTACGCACGTCTTTGAAAGGGCAGGATGCTTTCTCTGTCAAGTCATACTTGAGAGATGGGAGGTCTTAATGATTGTGCTTCAACGGTACAAAAAACCCACTAAACCCCAAAATATTTTACAAAATGTGGGAAAAAAGTTCTTCTGAGTTAAGGGGCCAAATACCTACACTTCATGTGAACAAAATACACAGGTCAAAAAGGTGACGTGTCAGTATTATGCCCTCATAGCTGTGCCACTTTTTTTCCCCCTTCTGCTTTTTATTTTCTAAACATTTTTGGAATTTATTTCTGCCTCGTGCATTCTATAAAACTGATTCTTATAAAATCAGATTTAAGGATGAGAAGGACACCACAGCCCTCGTTGTTTTGCATCATTCTACTTACTCATTGTACTGTGAAAGAGGCAAAGTCTGTACTAAATAAGCACACATATCCAAAAAGGTCACTATTGATTTTATTTCAAGTACATTAAGTGTTTGCCTCCACAAGATGTTGTGGGTCAGGGAACCTGAAATCTGGGGACAGAAATTGATCCTTTTATTTCGTACTAACAACCTGCTTGCGCCTGCCTAGTCTGTTTGTTGGCTGCTGGACTCGCGGTTGATTAGTTCCAACACTCACATCAATCCTTTGACAAAGTGCAATGTGAGTAGGAAGCCCTCACTGTGCTGATAATTGGTTCATTATGTTTTAGGTTGTTTTCACTGAGGCTGTTTATTACTATTGTCATCATTACTGTGTAATCTTGTGTAATTAATATCTTTTTGTTTTCTGTCAAAATTCACATTGCTTGGGTTAATCACTGTGCCACTTATGACAAATGTTTCACAGTAAGCAACAGCAGTTTGTTTAAATGCATTAAGTTTATCAAACACACAAACTCTGGATAATAACATTAATCCCCCCCCCTTCTGAGATTAGCTGTCCTCGGTTGGACGCATGGCTAAATCTCTTGAAACACTAATCTCTTCATTTGTCTTTATGTCCATGACAGATGAAATTTAAAGGCCAAGTGATACTTGACCTAGCGATTTTTCTATTTTCTTTTACTATTTAAAAGAGGTCTAAGAAAAGCAGGGTCACCATCCATCATGCAGACAAGGGGTATCGCCAGGGCCAGGCCTAATTTCAGAGACCTTCTCATGGTTCAGAGCAGCACAGTATATTAGCTCTTTCTATTTTAATAGCAGAGAACAGTTTCCCCTATGACAGTGTATGGATACTGTTCTTTTATTTTCCAGCACATTTCCTCAACATTACAGTGGCTCCTTATAAGTATAAATATGCAGCTGCAGCTTTAAAACCCCCTACCTTTGCACAGAACCTCTGGGGGTCCCATGTGCTGTCTGGCACATGGCCGTTGCCATTGGGGAGTGCCGTAGCCATCCAAAGTATCCAACCGCATGAATGTCAGGACAAAAGATTTCCCAGCAGACCACTGCACTATAATAAAATGATCAATAATATTCACTTCTCCTGTCAGTGGTTTTAATGTTGTGGCTGTTGAGATGGTCAATGTTATGAGGAAATCAACATGCCTAAAATATGAACCTACATAAAATATCAGAGGAACTGCAAAAAATAAAGAAGATCCCATAGAAATAAAAAGTGACCCCCAAAACAGAAAACTTAGATAGGTTAGGCAGAGTTGGTGGTTTCCCCAGCTTGAATGCGATTGCTCTTGCTGTCTGCGGTATCGGGGTCTCTTCAGCTGCGGTCAGGTGAGGTCGTTCGGCTCTGTGCTCGGGTGTCTTCTGAGCCTCATCACCACTGACAGCGTGTCTCACCATACACTCCATTGATTCTCCGACAGGCAGCCTCCGCCAGCGTGCAGCGCGTGCATGTGTCCGTTTTAGGTAAGAGCCTGTGTGATGGCTGACATGACTCAGTCCTGAAAGAAAGAAATGGTTCACTGACACCTGTGAACTCTGACTTGCTCCTTGCAAGGTGTTAGCCTTCTGAGGAATTCATAATTCATTTTTATTTTTTGATGTTTTCATGCATAAATGCTCAAGAAGAGCCGTTTGGGGAAACTAGGAAACTGATGCCACTAATCATAACTTCAGCCCTTTGTATGTTGCTTTTTGACAAAGGAGACAGATTGATTATGTGCGTCCTTATCTGAGGAAGCACCAGTGTCAATGGAGACATTAAAAATTGTCAGAAAAGGGAGCACACTCATAACCACAGAAGTTATTGTATGAGCCAAAAGGGATTTGTAGAGTCACCTTGAAATAGCGATGTCATTTTGCCCAGTAAAATTGCATTATAGGAACTGGAACCGGCCCTGTGATTTGTGTCCTCCTGACAAGGCTTCAGTGTTCATTAGAGGCTGCGGTGAGCCGCTCGTAGTCACATGGAAGCTCCACGCACTGGACAGCTCTGATCATCCCCACCCTGCTCATAAATATGCACTCCATAGCATCTGAAAATGTTTTATAATAAAAGAGCACTTCAGGGTTTTGTAATTTAAGAGAAATTTACCAATTCCTTGATTTGTTTAATATTTTGGCTGATGATGAGAGCGGAGCACTCACATGAAATCGTGTTACATCATTTTAGCGTTTAAGCTGGGGTCTCCCTCCCATCACTAGTCTGCAGAGATGGGAAATGGCTTCTCCGTGCCCATGTGTGTTCACACTCACTTATGTGCACAGGATGTTTAGGCATGAGAGATCTTCTTTCTAGGTATTCATTTATGTGTGCCTTTTGCAGGTACATATATATTTGTGCAGTTTTTTTTAGGCACTTTATTTGAGAATAAATGTGGGTGTTTCTACACTGTGTTTGTCTGTGCATCCACTCACGGTCATTCCTCCTATCCTCCCATCTTTACTTGGATTAAAAATGACAGTGCCGTTCCAGTTGGATCATCACTCCCGTTTTAATGAACTGGGTCTTTATTGGGGACAAATTGATTTTTGGGCAGAGCGTTTGTTTATTAGCTCCTGCTCTACAGAGCTGATCATGAGTCAGCAGATTCAGCATCTCTGTTTCAAATAATCATCTCTTCAAAAACTGAAGGCAACTCATGAAATATAGAACAAAGAGGCCGCCTTTGGAGAATAAATGTTCATTTAGAATAGAAATTTGGGGCAATGCAGAAAAGCCAAACAATTAAAAGTTTAGTTATTGATAGTGGGGGGACACGATGAGCATCTCCTGTGTCTAACTTTATTTCTCTTTAAACTCTGATGCTTCTTGACTCTTCTTCTTTTTTTAAAATCTGTCTGTTGCTTTCCCTTCCTCCCCTGTCTTTCAGACTGGCCCATGATTGCCACAGCCATTGTGGTTTATCTCCTGTGGTGACTGCAGACTCAAGAGTTTCCTTCCTTCCCACATCCCAAGGCCCACTGATCTCACCATTCCTCTAACTTGCCTTTACATTTGCCCCTTTTCCCCTCTCTTCCCTCTTTCTTCTACTTCTTGGCACCCTCTGCACCCCTGCAAAGACCTACTTTTGGAGCCAGAATGGAGGACACTTACAATAACAGGACTTCCCTAGTTAAGGGGGCCAAGGACATTGTCAAGGACGCCAAAAAGCATGCAACAAAGAAAGTCAACAAGGCGGTAGACCGTGCTACAGATGAGTACTCTTCTCACCGCAACTACACTCGATTCCAGGACGAGGTGGACGAAGATGAGGATTTCTACCAGAACCCACCGAGGCAGGATGGTGAGAGCTACCGCGACAATGAGGAGGGCTCGAGCGATGCCACAGAGGGCCACGACGATGAGGACGAGATCTATGAGGGCGAGTACCAGGGCATCCCCTCGTCCGCAGGAGACAAGAAGCAGGGCCATGTGGCGCTGGGGAAGCCGATGTCTGATGCCACAAAGGACCGTAACGAGCTGGAGCAGGAGAGGCAGGCTGACGAGGAGGAGCTGGCCCAGCAATATGAGCTGATCATCCAGGAGTGTGGCCACGGCAGGTTCCAGTGGCAGCTGTTCCTGGTGCTCGGGCTGGCACTCATGTCGGATGGGGTGGAGGTGTTTGTGGTGGGCTTTGTGCTGCCCAGTGCAGAGACAGACATGTGTGTGCCCAACTCCAGCTCGGGATGGCTAGGTAAGGCCGCTCTTTGTATTTGTGTTGGATATTAATGCACTTGCTTCATTATTAATTAAGTGCTGCCTTTTCTCAGTGTATATTTTATTCTGTTTAATTAGTTGTTATAAGTCTGAAAGGCCTTTTTCTCACCTTTGAAGAGAGTTTAAATAGCACCCTACGATGTACAGCTACATCCTTTCCAGGATCATCATGAAATTAACAACTGTGCACATGTTTGAAATTAGTACACAGCATGCAGCTTGGGCAAAATAGCCTCAAAACAGCATTGAAAATCAGGTCCAGATGTAGGTGTTTGTACTATACACAGTATGTCACTCTTATCCTATAGCAGTGTTTCACATAGATGAGGCGTTTCGGTCCAATGGTCTCCGTGTCAGGATTAAGAGGGTAGCTAATATTCCCTGTGTGCTGTGTGGGTTGAGGTGGAGTCTCAGCAGTACCAGTAGCTGCAGGTGCATAATCCATCACCACAGAGCTGTGTACAGGGGCTGACTCACAGTGTCAGTACCAGAGTGGAGAGGACATTCAATCAGGCACACAGCCCTTAGATACTAACTGCCACGGTAAGACGTGACAATACATCAACTTCACGGCAACACCTGATGGAAAACTGATACGCGCTTTGAAAATGGAGGTTGTGACGGAAAGTTTGACAAATACTGTTGTACTCCTGCTTTATTTAAGAAAAATGTACTGTTGGTTGTATTTGCAGCAGAGTCATCTTATCATGTCTGAACAAAAACAACTACTTTGTTAAAGCCTCACAAGATGTTGTGTATGCTGCACCTTCATTTTTCTGTCTCTTTCCCTGGTATCAATGTAAACTCTTTGCTTCCTTTCTTGCCAAGCAAAGTCCTGCAGGCATTTTTGCTCTATGCTCTGCTTCTCCTTGTTCGTGACTCCATCCCTCACCCCTGTCCCTCCCTCTCACCCCCCATTCTGTGTGCTTTTTCTTTCTTCTCCCATCCTCCTCTTTCTCATCCTGCTGATTAGCCCAAGGCTCCTCCCTGTTGATTGGTGTGTTTGTGCATGCGTGTGTGTGTGTGTGTGCGTGTGTGTTTGAGCATAGCCTACATAATTACAATGACCTTGTTGGTGTCCATTCGGAGTTTAACACACTAATTACACTTAATTAGAGGTAACAAAATGGTGTCAGCTGATGTTTTACAGGTGCCATGGCAATTGTTTTTTTTTTAACTGCCTTTAAGTGCAGAAATTCAAAAATGAACTTTAATCTGCAGATGAATGAGATAAAAACTTATGTTTTTTTAGTTCACTGGGTAACGAAGCTCTGTTCTTACAGTGACAGCCTTAGATGGACTGACATCGTCGTTCAGAACACTTTTACACCACAGCCCACATTCACTACTTTATTTTTCACACACTCCCGCTCCAGTGGATGGACGTTTCAGGGGCATTTTTGGTTACCTTTTTTTGGCCAGTTACACTTTAACATGCAGACTAGGAGAGCAGTGATCTAATCAAGGACCTTCTAACTGGCCGCAGCTGTCTTACAATGAAATAGCCTCTTTTTGGTGGTCTGCGTGTAAGGACTGAGGATCAGTTTAACCTGTGGTCCATACAGCTTGGTCCGTAGGTTCAGTTATCACACTTGGCACGTTTATCAGCGTGGGAAGCTACTTAGGTTTCATTTAGATGAGGCTGGTTATGGTTGCATCTGCATTATACCCTCAAGGTCACTCTCCTGAAATGGTGGATGTGCACTCTCACTACACTCAGTCTTCTTAGTGTGCGTTTCATCTCTGTGACAGTTAAAGTAAGTAAATATTGCTTCCAAAATAAGGTCAACGGTAGAAAAATGAACCTCATCACTGATCTACTATGAATGTAGTTGGTGATTTATGTTTTTTCAATTCAATTCAATTCAATTTTATTTATACAGCACCAAATCACAACAACAGTCGCTTCAAGGCACTTTATATTGGAAGGTAGACCCTACAATAATACATACAGAGAAAAACCCAACAAACATATGACCCCCTATGAGCAAGCACTTTGGCGACAGTGGGAAGCAAAAAACTCCCTTTTAACAGGAAAAAACCTCCGGCAGAACCAGGCTCAGGGAGGGGCGGCCACGACTGGTTGGGTTGTGAGAAGGAAGACAATATAAAAGACATGCTGTGGAAGAGAGACAGAGATTAATAACAAGTATGATTCAGATGATGGTGCAGAGAGGTCTATTAACACAGTGAGTGAGAAAGGTGACCGAAGAAGAAAAACCTAAGTTTTAATTGGGTTATTACAATAAATGCACATTCTGCTATTTATGTGCTCTGATTTTGTTTATATGCAGTTAAGTGTTTCAGAGGAGGCAAGTGGAGGTTGACGTCCTCAGGATTAAGAGACTAAAAATGACCCCAAAAATATATCAAAAATTAAGAAATTCTATAGATTTGAAAAACCAGTTTGGTGTTTGGTTTGCTCTACCTGAGGGAGACTCCATCACAGTTGGGGTGCAGCTTCATTGACTCCATAGAAGGCAGAGGCAGGAGCATGTTGTACAGAGCGCCGAATGAAATGGGATAATGCAGCATAAAAAAAAAAAGACAATCCCAAATAGGATGGATGAGTAAGATGCTGATTCCATTACTGAGTTGAATTTGGTCCAGCTGGTTTCCTGATCTCACAGGAATTTTTTAATGTTACTTCAGTATGAAGGATGAAGTGCTGGGCTATAGGAGGGGGTGAAATACCGTAAACACCTCAAACAAAAGTGGAAGATGTGGGAAGCAGGAGGGAAGACATACATGCTGAGATGCAATGTGCGCGATAAACGGGGGAAGACGAGAGGAGGAGAGACGGCTCTGAAGCAGCGAGATTACCAAGTTGCATGGGAGTAATGGGAAGAGTGCTGTGGGTGGACTGGCGCAGAGAGGTGGAGGCTGGTGGTATTTAGTATACCAACAAAGTCAGGGAGAGGCTTAGCTATCATCTCAGACATGTCAGACAAAGGGAACACATCACCCTCTCATTACTTATTTGTTTTCCTAGACTGTCTCTCCACAGCTACAACTCCCCTCATTTTTCTCTTTGACTCATCTCGTTTTCATCTAATAGCCACCTCTCCACCTCTGCTGTCTCTTCTTTCCTCCTACTTTCTTGTCTTTTGCTGCCCTTTATCTTCTTTCCCCCCCCTCACTTTCTTGTCTTTTGATCGCTTGTCCTTCCCTGGCCTTCTTTGAGTCCCGACTTCACTCTTTGTCTATTCTAAAACTCCATCTCTACAGCGCTCCTCCCTTGTTGTCTCCTCTCATTTCCTATCGTTCCCTTTCTTTCTCCCTGTCGGTCTGAGCCAGCTGGCAGGCTGTGTGGGGCTGCGCGGTCCTGGGGCAGCTGAGCATGGCTAAACTGCAGTAAGATCGCAGCGTCATTGCGGAGATTACACTGCTCGAATAGCCCAGCTAGCTCCACGTTGTGTGGGAGAATGTGTGTGGTGGGCCGAGGGAGGGGAGACGCTCGATGGGACTGAATATCTGTGCGTGGATCAAACCTGCTGTCACCATGTCCAACTGCTCGCCTTTATCAGGGTTTCACAGTATCACTATTTTATGTGAATTATCACAATCTGTACTGTTAATGAAAGTTGGATCATTACTGATTGTGACTGAGTCATTTTAAACCCTGCGCTCTAAGCCCTACAATAGGTTATTTCCATAGAAATCCTGCCTCCACTGATACGATTTAAATATGACACAAAGCTTCAATCTCTTCTTCTGCGGAGGTGACAGGAGAAGGAGGCACGAATCCGGTCAAACTGACACGATGTAGTACAAATGTGATTACACGCTGCTCAGTGTAAAGGAGCTGTTGACAGAGGTGCCAAGATGAAGCTAAAGTAAATACTGTAAATAGGAAGGGAAGCACAGAGGACAGGAGAGAGGAAACTGGAAAGCAGAGGAGGGTGCAAAGCTGGGGGAAAGAGAAATGGGGGTGGGGGTGGTAGTAATGCAGGGACTCATAGCAGGAGGGGGGGTGGTACAGAGAAAGGTGCCACAGCTGAGCCGCAGCGTGCACCAGACGTGCTGTTGCACGATAGCATCATCATTATGAATAAAGCAGGATGGCTGTTTTTGCGCGACGCCGAAACAGTTTGCACCGCTAAGAGCGAAGAGCATCAAAGCGTGAAATCAGAGAAGAGGTCGTGATGCAGCTAAGCACTCCCACAGCTCTCAGGGGGCTCCTTGGTGTGTGACAGGGCAGAAAACACTCCACCAGGGCCTTCCCCATTCTCTCCCCCTCCTCACGCTCTTTTTCTCTCACCATATCTGGAAGTAACTGCACTCCGCTCCCACGTTACATATCCCCCCCTCATTACTTTTGGACGTGTATTGGTGCTCGATCCTCCATTCTCTCTTATTTTGTGTTTTCTTTCCTTAATCTAGCTCCCTCCTGGCTATTTTAACAACAACAAAGGCGAATAAATGGATTTTTAACAATTTAATGAGCATCTTAGATTTACTCCTCAGTTATCTGGCTTTGTGTGTGTAGCTGTGCTTTACTCTGTATGTGTGTGTGTGTGTGAGCATGCCTGGGATTTTGATGAATATTTATCATTCTTGGAGATGTGTTTTGACATCTCAACATACTGTCACAGGGCAAAACCTTTTGCTTCTGCGTGAGAGGTCTCCTGACACACTGTCATCTTCTGATGGTGCTCAGAGTCTATACGGGTCTTCACTTCTAAATTTAGCTTTATTTCACAGTGTAACGCATATACAGCAGGTTTAGATATACCGTAAAGCCCAAACCATTCAAATAATTGCCAAAAATTCAAATTTTTTTAAACATGAGTTTTTATTGAATCTTCTGACACATTACAAAAAAATATATATGTATGAGTTTTAATTTGTATATATATATTTTTTTGCCAGATTTGGCTTATAGAGCTCTCAAAAACTCACTAAAACTCATGTATCCAATATGATACACTTGGCATTTGGGTTAAGTATATATTAGATGTATAGCCTAAATGCATCTCAGGCAAAAGATGCAAATCTGCATCTATGCATTGTGCCCAAATTAAAATGTAATTCCTGGCAAATAAAGCCCACTATTTCTGGGCTTTTATAGCGATCAAAATTATCTTTAATAGATCCCCTTTTTGATACACGTGTAGAAAAGAAAAAAAAATCTATATTTGTTAGCTTGGAGCAAAGTGTTCTTCCTGTCTGACTTTCTGAACTATATAAAGTGAGTGTGACTCACTAAGAAGTTGGATATTGCACTACTGTCCATGAACAACTCACAGGCTACTCTATTTATTTAATATAAATTTTGCAGTACTGCACTATTGTATATTTTTAAGTCTTCTTTTCTATTGTCCTGTACATGTAGCAAACTGACAATAAAAAATAAAAATAAATCTTTGAATTAAAATGATTTATTTAATGATTCAATTAAAGATCACAGTATTATTGATGCAGCATACATTTAGAACATTATAGGTCATTTCCAGTCAAAACATGTCTGTGCTATTTTTGCATTATGTTACACTTCAGTGCACTGCAGTCCCAACCGCTGGTGCGAACGCTGCTGACGTCGTGCAGTAGAATACAGCGGAGCAAGCCGGACAGAACATCAATACAGTCATTACGTAATTGACTGTCCTGTGAGAGATGTACTCATTTGTTAGCAGTTTTATTGCTTTTATTTATTTATTTTTTAAAAACTGACTTTAAGGCAGAATGAATGATTGATTATTTTCCCTTGTTTTCTTGCATCTCTAAAAAAACCAAAAAGTGTATTGTTTGTGTAAAAGGTTTAATGCTGGGAAACATAAAAAGGCCTCTGGATGTTTGGATGCATGACATTTAAATGGGAGGCCAATGGGTGTTTGCCTGTGCACTGTATATCTAGCCTCTCCTTAATGAAGTAAATGTGAACTGTGCATAGACTGAGGACTTCCGTTAAATTTAGAATTGAATTTATGATACCTTGCGGCGAGTATCTAGATGGCTGCCAAATGTGACAGATAGCTGCGTTTTGACCCCTGAAGCGAAAGAGTCAAACAGATATCTGCTCACAGCGGAGGAAAAGAGACCTGACTGGAGACATTACAGAAAGGAAATGAATCTTGCTATTAAGATTATTGTAATGGGATGAACAAAGTGCCCCGCAGCAGAGTTGTATCTCTTTGTATGTGACTGCAACGGATAAAAATAACCTCCCTCAACCAGGTTTATGATTATGTGTCTGAAAATACTTGGATATTGATAAAGCTTCAATATTATCTGTTAGTAAACTCTGCTATTTTTCCAGCCTGGGACGGAAACGTCAATGAAAGAAATTTCAGCAGACGCTGCATGTCCATGAAAGCGGCTAACCATTCCACTGCCAATTACAGTGCAGACTAAAACAGTAATAACAGGCTCCACTCTTCCGGGCAGATTCATGATGATTAGTGAAAAAAATCAATGCTGTTTTGTTGGAGCATTGATCTCATCTGTGATGAGAGAGATTAAAAGAGGTCAGTGGGCCCTTTTGTAAAGTCATCCTGCATTACTGCTCACATTTGTCTCCCCATTGTTCAGAGCCTGTTTTCTGTTTTATTTTGGTTTTTTTACACACTGTATTTACTATTTAAGTGTGTTACAGGGGCAGAGGCTTTTCAGAAAGGGTTTAGGCTTTAGTATCTGCATTTGGAGCTCTAATTTTAGGATGGAGTCTAGATTTTCATTTATTCATTTTCTGCAGCTTATTCAGCTTCAAGTTACAGGGGCATAATCTAAACCGAAAAGTCCAGACCTCCCTCTCCCTGGCCAACACATCCAGCTCATCCAGAGGGGACACTGAGGTGTGATCTCACCAGTGTTTTCTGGGTCTGCCCCTGCTGGTTGGACATTCCATAAACGCCTGGCCCAGGAGACGTTCAGGTGTTACCCTGGTCAGATGGCCAGACCACCTCAACTGGTTTCTTTCGGGAGGGAGGAAATGACTAAGCTAGTCATCCTGGCTCTAAGGGAGAGTCCAGCCAACCTTCAGAGGAAGTTCATTTCAGCCACTGCTTTCTCTTTTTAAAAGAAATCTCTACCCAGAGTTTATGACTAGAGGGGAGGTTGGGATTTACTGATCAACCAGTAAATTAGCAGCTTTGCTTTTACACTCAGCTGTCTCTTCACCACAACAGATTTCCATGATATCCGCATCACTGTCTCACGCTCCCCTCTCTTATGAACCCCAAGATACTTATGAACAGTTATGCTTAAACATGTTGCTTGTTATGGATAAACTGTGGTTGGCAGAGAAGTCCAGTAACAGAACACCACTCAGGAGTTTGTGGAGATCAGAAGTAAAAGTTAAAATGAGATGTTATAGTATTCCCACAGAGGTGTTAAGTTGGGGTTAAATGCATTATGTTTTTTTTTAAAGTCTTTAGGAGGTTACTCATTTAATGAATTAACAAATAACAATGAATGAATGAGATAAAGTCCCAGACTCTGGTCTGGTAAGCGAAAAAAATTACACAGCAAACCAACACAATCATACACTGTGCACATACACAATATAAAGATGTGAGGTAATCTACTGTATTTTAACAAAAAATAAAAATAAGGCCACTCTCTCTTCCTTCCAGGCAGTGTTGTGTACTTGGGAATGATGGTCGGAGCGTTCTTCTGGGGAGGAATGTCTGACAAAGTGGGCCGTAGACAATGCCTCCTCATCTGCATGTCCACGAATGGCTTCTTTGCCTTCCTGTCATCCTTCGTCCAGGGATATGGCTTCTTCCTCGTCTGCCGTCTCGTCGCGGGTTTCGGGTGAGTCTGATAAACCGGAGGTCAGTCTGAGACTGACTAGCAGTTCAGTGAACTGTTGCACAATGCCACCACAGTGGGAGGGTAACACAGCAAGTCCAAAAATCAAAGACACATCCCTGTTTTTCTTGATTGTTCCCATCCTCTGAAAAGGGATGGAAAAAAAAAAAATCAGGCTAATTATAATTATTAATAAAATAATAATAGCTGTAATAAAAATTATTACTTTTTTGCCATAACTATGGCCAATGTAATTCTTCACTCTGTCAGCAAACTTTTATACTAACTGTGAATTTGGGGGTTCCTGCAATGCATTAAAATGAGCAGAGTGTGCCTGAAAATGACAGACAGCATGTACTCTTTTTATAGCATAGACATATGACTGTGATTTATTGAGTTCTTTTCTTTGGCAGTATAACCGGTCCTTTAAGGCCTAATTCAGCAAATGCATTGACATCATTCTCGAGAGTAATTGAAAAGGCTCTCCAATAGCCGTGCTATTTTCTGCTTACTCATTCGCTTTGCAGGTCTTTGCAAAGAGCCCTTAATTTAACTGACTACTAACTGAAAGTTTATCAAGTCATTTTGGGGTTTTTTTTGTACAGATGAACTGAAACAACAAAGGATGGTACAAACTGTGGGATAAACATGCAACTATGTGAATGATGCAAAAAACAAAATGTAGTAAATGTAAACAAATTTAGCCTTAGTCTCGCTAATCTTCTTATTTTCTGGTTCTTGCAGGATAGGAGGTGCTGTGCCCATCGTTTTTTCCTTCTTTGCCGAGGTGCTGTCCAGGGAGAAAAGAGGAGAGCACCTCAGCTGGCTGTGTATGTTCTGGATGATTGGTGAGATCTATGCATCTGCTATGGCATGGGCCATCATACCACACTATGGTGAGTGTACTTGCAAAAATTTTAACATTCACACCGACACCCATCATTTTATATAACGTCAAGTGAGGTGGAACCAAAAGGAGAAAATGCAGCTTTGTTTTTTCCTTTTGAAATTAAAGGTCGCATTGGTAGAAGGAAGAAGAAAGCATGAATCACTCAACTCAGTGTTTGAAATATAGCCCAATAACAAGCTATATATGGTGATACCCTTAACACAATTACGTTAAGCGGCGCTGTTAGGATGCTTACAATGTGACTTTATGCTGAGCTCCTGAATAGAGTTACTAAACTGTACGGTCTCCACACGGCCATGGGTTAAGGTGCCAGTTCTCCCTGCCATGGGAATTAATCACTTAATAGCTCTGAGTGGCTGTAGGCTGGGAGAGGCTGAGGTCAAAAGATTAATGTATGCACAGATACCATAGAGCAAGCATGGGTTAGGGTGGAAGGCGGGGGGGAGAAAAATGTGATTTATGACAAAACTGGCTATCGACTGCACTCGTCATGAGAAAAAACAGCATGAAGAGAATTGGCTTTCTTCCTCTTGCCGGATCCTTTTCATTTCTTCCTTGCTTTCTTTTTTTTTAACCTGCTGTCCCTTCCTTTTACTGCCTCCCCTCACCTCCTGTTTTGTACTCTCCCCATCTCTCTAACTCTGTCCTTCCTTTTATTACCTCGCCTCTCTCTCCACCCTCTGTCTCCGCAGAGTGTTCTTCTTGATCAAGCATAATTAGGTTTTTCTCCTTGCTCTAATAGGACAAAGCTACATCTCGAGGTGATTTATGGCCAGACCATGCTTTAGCCAGCCTGTGACGTCAGAGAGAGAGAGAGCATGTGCGTGTGTGTGTGTGTGTGTGTGTGTTGCTGCAAGTTGCATGGATGATGTTTTACTACGGCTGCAGACGCATACAGGTCCTCTTCAAGTGAAATTGAATGCAGTAACATCTGACACTGGGAGAGGTCGTTTGAGTTAACACAGGCTCACAAAGAGGTGCTTTTATGGTGTTTCTGATAAAGGACTTCCCAGTTTTCTTATGTGATGCTTAAAGATGGGCATACACACAATGAAAAATGCTGTGGATCCACTCACATGGATGTACAGAAACACACTGGTAAAGGACTTCTGAAACCAGAATGAGGCTTCATTAGAGAACCTGGCTGTCAGATCTGTGGATATCATATTGAACAGATACTTTGCTTTTATTCTCTTTGAGACTCACTACCACTGCGCCTCTCTATCTGAGAGGGAACTACGTGTCTTGCATGCATACTTCAAAGCTCACAAACGTTTTTTTTAACAGTTTCCCAAAAGTGCTGCAGTGCCTTCGACCAATTCCACAATGACGTTTATGGAAAAAAAAACCTCCTGCAGACATACCTTTTTGCCTTGCGGTAAAGCAAAGCAGCATGACTTATGGGTTATGATACAAGTTCCTTAACACTGGTGTTTAATGTGCCATTAGAGCTCTTATCTGTCTTTACCACTTGCTGACTAATGTCTCCCAAAAGCTCCCTGCCAGACTCGCAGTTGGAGATCCACAAGGAGGTCTACTCTGCAAAAATCCATTGACAAGAAAGCTGGATGAGTTTAGCTGTTAAGCAAGATCACCACTTGAGTAACCTCATTAGGCAACGCTCAGACCTATAGATTAAAGCTTAAACATCAAGAGTGGACTCCACACCATATTTTCTATGAGCCAGCATCTACTATATATTATCCGTCTCTCTGTATGCGTCTGTCTGACCGTCTACAGTAGGCCTAGGATGGCGGACTCAGTCATCCACAGACTTAGTCAATTATGTACATAATCCCTGTAATGAGATTTTCAGTGGCATCGGTGAAACACTAACCCTGCGGGGCAGGAAGTCATGCTACATTTCTGTAGAAAAGGCAATCACTGCTAAACAACCCCTTCTCTCATTCCTCCTCTCTTTATTTCTCTTTCTCACTACATTTTACTCCAGACTCAAAGACACACACACGCACGCACACACACACACACACACACACACACACACACACACACACACGCACGCACGCACGCGCGCGCACACACACACACACACACACACTCGTTTTCATGTCTTAGTGAGGACATCTCATTGACACAATGCTTTCCCTAGCTGCTTACCCTAACCTTAACCATCAAAAATGAATGCCTAACCCTAACCCTCATCCTAAACCTAACCATAACCTAATTGTAACCCTGACACTAAAAACCACATTATGAGCCTCAAAAATGCCTTCAAACTCGTGGGGATGGGCATTTTGTCCCCATAAGTGACTGCTGGTCCCCACATGTATAGTGGCATGCCAATTTTCTGTCCTCACAACGGTGTCCAAACATGCGCGCGCACACACACACACACACACACACACACACACACCAAAAACACCATAAACAAAGGGACTCTGAGGGGACTCCTACTGCCCAATGGAAACCATTATAGGCTCACTGGTAATCCGTGTTGCCTCACAAAAAAAGTCATTGTCTGTGTTCTTTATATTAGATAATTAATACATTAGCAATTTAGATTATCATACAAGACAAAGTAATTAGTTTCTACCTTTATTTACGTTTTAGTCACTCATAACAAGACACTTCCTCTTTCTTGTCTCTTTTGGGACATATTAGCGCCACTTATGATCATTACCCTTTAAAAACAGTTGTTTAAGTGGTTCATATGCACAGCTATCAATGATGAATTTTAATATGCTGTGAGATTAATCCCAAACAGTCGTTTTCTGGCATAACCATTAGCATTAACCCCCTCCCCACCCCTCGACTCCCCTCCTACGCCTGTTGATGGATAATGGTGCTATTCCGTTAGGAGCAGTATCTCCATGAGGCACGATCCACGGAGAGACGTGGGAGGTCACAACTGATGCAACAATCCTTTTCTGTGCTTCCTGTCCAATAACACTGCAGAAAAAAGACTAAATCGTTAAGAACACAAACACAAGTGTGCATATACAGTACATTAAACATTTGTGATGGCAGGTCTTTTCATTTCTCTTTATATACTTCAGGTATTTTCATCAGAATCCTGCTGTGCCAAAAAATAAACTTCAGTTTATGCAGCACAGCCAAAAAGCTGAAGACACAAAACTCATCCAAAAAATAAAATTTAATTTGAAACTCTTTGCAACTCTGCTGTATTTGTTTCCTGTTTTATTTTGTTAATCAGTTTCCCTGTGTGTCATTTTTTTTTTTTTTTTTGCTTGTTTACCTTGCTGGCTCCTGACTTTGAACTGTGTAAGTCATGGTGTCAACTGTTAATAGGTACATAAGTAACTAGGTTGACTGATGAGCAGCGTCTTGTCAGAGATGCTCTATTCTATCATTAAACCATTAGAAATGAAATCACTGAAACTCTCAATACACAGTCCAAAGACGCCATCGTCTGGGCAAGAAAAAGCCCACAAAACCCACTAAAATGAGTGAGAGGATATTTTTTGAATGACAATAAACCTTCCTTCACAAATCAGCCAAGACAAGAATGCTTCCAAACAGGTGCTGGAGTATAGATGACCTGTATGTGCCTATAAGGCCATTATAGAGACCTGGGTTTGATTGTGTCCTGGACCATTTCCTGCATTTCGTTCCCTTTCACTGTTCTATCCAGCAATAAAGGCTAAAATGTCCAAAAACATATCTTAAAAAGAAACTCTTAAGTAAGTAGAGCCACACTCAACTTCTTCAATGTAAATACAGATGATTGACCTCAAGAAGAAAAACACCAGAGGACACTCAAAATCAGAAAGGCCACATTAAACTTTGTTAGAAAACACAACTCTATGGAGAGATGAAAGGTTTGGAAATGGAAAGAAAGGCCTCATGCTCTCAAGCACACGGGATCATCTGTCAAACATGCTGGAGATATTTTTTATGCAGGCAGCAGGCAAGGGCATGGCTGGCAATGGAAAGGAGAAAGGAAAATGCAAAATGTTTAATTTCATATGTGTTTATGTGTGGGTGGGTATGACATGGCATTATGTGGTGTCGCTGTAATCTGCACATGATTATTCGTGTTTATTTCTGTGCTGTTTTCTCCATATACTCATATTATTGCACGTGTGACTATATGTGTGCTTCTCCCCCTCTTTGTGCGTGTCTGTATGCGTGAATGTTAGAAATGATTAATGAGTCTGGAAGAGTGCCTTTGGGCTGAGATCAGGTGCAACAAGATTTAACTTAGCAGAAAAAGCTCAGTTGTATTCGTACACATTCAATTAACCTGTCCCTGTGCACTCTCAGGCTTCCTCTGCAGAGCCATTCATCTCTAAGTTTTACACATCACTCTCCCGCGGCTGTCAAGAGCTCCCGTCTTTTATTTGTAGCCCTTTTGTGTTTGCAGTGTAAGACTTGCACGCAACACTCACAATCAGCCTTTTAATTCATTTAGTCTCATCTGGTTAAGAATATGCAATAGAAGTACCTATGCTATATCATCTAGAGTTAAATAAATGTTGAATGCCATCCATGTTATTTAGCTATTGATTCTATGCTTCCATGAAAGCACAGTTGCATTTTCTTTTATTCTGCCCCTATGAGTGCAGACTTACCTAAAGAGCCACCTGCTGTAAGCTGAGAATTACTTCACAATTCATCTTGTGAACTGTGTGTTACTCTTTCACGAATTTAAACCAGAAAAATCTGCTTTTGTGGTGCCCTTTCCATTGTTATAGTAAAAAATGCACCCACCAGACACTTTATCAGGTACACCTGTTTAACACAAATATCTAATCAGTCAAGCACATGGCAGAAACCCTAATAAGCCTACTTCGGTACTGTCCCTTTATGACCATAATGTACCCATCTTGTAATGGCTACTTCCAGCACAATAATGAACATAACGAGGAGTTCACTGTACTCAAATCAGGTCCAGACTCACCAGATCTCATTCCAATAGAGCACCTTTAAGATGTGATAGACGATTCACATCTTCAAGGTTCAGCTGGTAAATCTGCAGCGTCTGTGTGATTCTATCCTGTTAATAAGGACTGAAAGCTGCACTGATTAATATTTTATGTTTGCTACTATTGTAGCTTATTTTCTTCCAGTTCAACCCCAGAACTCTGTTATGCTGTGTTTTTCACTTTCTGCATTAGCCACATGCAATTTTAACAACAGATTTGGTTGCTGCATAATCATGATTGTTGTCATGATGTCATGATCATTACAGATTTTCTAAACCATGTCAGGTTTGGTTTATTTACCTCACCAGGCATGTGCACAGCTTAATATCTAAATGCTGTTGATTCACTTTCTGCTTTATCTTATAGTGAGCTATGAATCACTTTATGTTTGCTACTTTTTGCAGGTTGGAGCTTCAGCATGGGTTCAGCATACCAGTTTCACAGTTGGAGGGTGTTTGTCGTCGTCTGCGCCCTACCCTGTGTGTGCGCTGTGGTGGCACTTACCTTTATGCCTGAGAGTCCCAGGTTTTACCTCGAGGTAAAGAGACCTTCTGATTTTTAGCGGATGCGGAGACTAAACCTATTTTAGTCTGCGCCTCCTGAATGTGCTGCATCAGTTCGTATCCCAGAGAATGCCTTGTCATGGTGCTGTGTTGTCTTCAGCTGTCATCAGTTTTACATTCAGCATCTTTCAGACAAATTGAGATTACTTGGACATTTTCCAGCAGATGTTTAATCAGACAAAAACAGTGTGAGTCATTCAGTGCTGTTGGAGGCCTGTGTATGTGGAAAATAGAAGCTCAGAGATCTGTGACAGTAGGTTTGCCGCTCCAGCATAATTATCCTTTGAAGTGAAATGAGTCACCATTGTCGTGACTGTCATCATTTTGCCCTATCTTGGAGAAATCAAAGGCTTGTATTTATGCACCTGAGCAGCCTGCTGCTGCTGATCCCATGAGTTTATCTTGTCTTCTCTCTTCCTTACTTTTCTTGCTTGACAGGTGGGGAAGCATGATGAAGCCTGGATGATCCTCAAACAGATCCACGACACCAACATGAGAGCACGTGGGCAACCGGAGAAAGTCTTCACTGTGAGTGTTTGTTTCTGCAGTTCTGGGTTTCCTGATGCTTAAGGAAGTAAAGAGGCTTATATTCTGCCACCACTGGGACAGATTTTAACGCTTTCACCGTGTAGGATCACATCTGAATTATGATGGTTCCGAAAGCTGTTTTGTGTCATTCAGGCTTATTTGCAACATGAGCTCCACTTTGGGAAAGCCGCTTAGTCAACATGTTTCCTGAATTGATCCTATGCTATTGTACACACCGTTTATATTCACCCTTTTTATGCTGGTTTGACTTTTTTTTTCATAATTCTGTTGATTAAATTTTTAAAGATAAACAAGCAAAATGCAAAAACCAAACAAAGCTACTGTTAAATTTGTACATAAGGTGAGAGAAGGTGTGACAGCAGTAATGCAATGAGACAACACCCTGAACTTGCACAGCGGTTTGATTTATATAGCAAAATACAGTAAGTAATACATGAATCCAATGCATGTACTTTAGGTCCAAAAATGTGGCAGTTTCCCATGTCATCTGTTCACTCAACACCCAGAAGTTCCAGTCAGCTCTCCCTTCCATTCATACAACGTACAAGTTCTCCCAAATTCACCATTAGAGATTTCCACATGGTAATAGAGTGAGGATCATCTCCGACCCCCTTCACCATTATGGCTTTCCTCACTAACACTGAAAGAGACTTGATCACAGTCTTTTCTTTAAGAGAGGTGGGAATCCTCTCAAGCAGACAGAGTAGCGGATTTCTTGAAACCTGCTGACCTATTGCTGTACTGTCACTTGAGCATACTGCCGTTCAGAACCTGATTTGATTGTTATTGCTGTGTAGGTGTAACTTGCTTCAAGAAATAAATGAAAAGCTATGATATTGCACAACAATGTCAGTAATTCATTGTCAACTTATAGTAAAGTAATACAGATGTTATCGTTATACTGTTTTCCAATATTCCAGGTAAACAGGATCAAAACCCCACGGCAGCTGGATGAATTTGTTGAAATGGAATCAGAATCTGGCAACCCAGTTTCCAAGGCTTTCTTTAGGATAAAGGCTGAAGTTCGGGGGGTAAATATTTGTCTTTTTTATTAGATTATAGTTAAGTTTTAAAGGCACTTATTGTAAATTCCTGCTTTTAATAAATAACTTAAACGTTCCTAAATTCACTAATGCTGCTTTCAGCTGCTAAGCAAATGTGTGAACCAGAAAACTATGGAGCCACCTTGAACCTTCCTAAATAAATTAAAGCCGTTGCTTGAGTGTGAAGACATAACCTTTTTGACTGTTTGTCAAAAATGTCTAAGGTTTGAGTTAAAGAAATATCAAATCAAGTAGGGCGGCGCTACATTTTATGTAATACCAATTCAAACCGCAAGACGGTGCAACAATTCAGTGCGACTTTTCTTTAACCAAGCAAGTCGCTGATAACACAACCTTATTTATAAACAGCTGCCTGGTGGAAATGGAAATAGGGCTAAAAAGAAGTATCGAAAGTCAAAAGCAGCAGCACATATCAGAGAACATCTCAACACCCTCTCTGGTAGCACACTGCCCCCTGGTGGAAAAAGTTTCAGTTGTGTACTAGGCCATTACAAAAAATACCTTTAATTATGTTTGTTTTTTCCTTATTATTCCACTGTTCCAATTCCTGATGTCTATTCTAATAGAGCTCTTGTCTGTTTTTAGATCTATCTGAACCTTATGAAGTGTTTCAATTACCCAATGCAAGAAAACATGTTGCGACTGGCCATAGTGTGGTTCACGCTGTCATTCGGGTAAGATTAGTCAGTTTTGTCATAGAAAAATCTGACCGCAAAAGTTTTTGTGGTCAGATAATAGCTCTAGGCAGTCTGTTTTGTTGTTCTGTCATCTTGAGCACTGCTGTGTAGAAGTTGCATAGTCTCAAAATCAATCACCATCTCTCTGCCTGTGGATCAATACAGTTTCATTGGTGTCTCTGTGGATACAGAGGTGGACCTCTGTGCATGTGTGGAGGAGACAAGACAGGGGGCTGCCAGTTGATTTTTTTTAAAGCACAAAGATCTTCTTAATTTCTAATGTGTCTGTCTATCTATTTATTGTTTTGTCAGGTCTCACTCTAACATGAACAACCTCTGGTTGATGAACCGATCAGCTGATTTTTTTAAATCCAACTTTCAACATGTCCCTCTGATTGCAGATATTATGGCCTGTCAGTCTGGTTCCCTGATGTCATCAAACACCTGCAGGCTGATGAGTATGCCTCTAAAGTGAAGATCCATAACAATGAACGCATCGAAGGCTTCACCTTCAACTTCACCCTGGAGAACCAGATACACAAAAATGGTCTCTTCATTAATGACCAGTAAGACAATTCAGCTTCCTAAAAATAATAATAATAATAATAATAATAATAATGGAGGCAAATTAGTTATGCATAACTGATAAAATGTTAAACGCTGCAATTAAAGGGATAGTGCGTAAAATATCACCACTAGACATCAGCAGATTGCAGTCAACTGAATTCTGTTTTACTCCTTTACTTACTCCTCCCAGTTCAAGTGCTTGATCCTAGCTACTGCAGCTGCTGTAGGACAAACATTTTAGTCACAAAGAGTTTAAAAAACAGCCGTCTTTGCCCCGGCTTCTGTTAGTCAGTGTTAGATGCTGTTAGCTTTGGAGTTAGTGAAACTTTCTTTGAAATGGATTCAACATTGCTGGACTCAGACACTTAGTTTGATTACATTCTCACACTGTTTGAGAGTTTACTCACCGTTTATCTGAGAGAAAGTGTCATTGTAGGACACTCGAGCCCAACATTAGCTGGTATAATGTTAGCTTATAAAACCAGATATTTTTGCATAACTTGCTCTTTATCAGCTGTCAGCACTGTTCCCATGTATTTTTAATGGATTAATTCTAAAATTTATGAGAACCCATCCGTTTGTTGGAAGACTTACACATAAGTATTCTATTCTTGTTTTCTATTAAAAAACTTTTTTAAAAAATGACTGATTGTACCTTTAAAGTTAACATATTTCTGTTACTTTAGCTTTGTCAATATGAAGCTGAAGTCTGTCACCTTCATTGACTCCACCTTTCGTAACTGCTACTTTGATGATGTGACGTCAGTGGGCTCCTCCTTCAGGAACTGTACCTTCATTGAAACGTTCTTCTTTAACACAGGTGAGACATGACTACACAGGTAAACTGGTATGTTTTGTCATTTCTAATACACCATCTATAATCTTAACATGGGAAAGTTTTTGGTTTTTTTGCTTCTCTGGGCAGATATCGATGAATCTAAATTAATTGATGGCACAGAGGTGATCAACAGCACATTCACCCACAACAAGACAGGGTGCCAGATGACTTTTGATGATGACTACAGTGCCTACTGGGTTTACTTCATCAACTTCCTGGGGACCCTGGCTGTTCTTCCTGGCAACATTGTGTCTGCTCTCCTTATGGATAAAATTGGGCGTCTCTCTATGTTAGGTAGGAAAGTAAGACCGGGCCCTTTGGTAACACTATGGATGTGTCCATTTTTATTCTTCTTTTGAATATGTGTGTATATGTCCTCAGGTGGCTCCATGATCCTATCAGGCATCAGCTGTTTTTTCCTGTGGTTCGGCACCAGTGAATCCATGATGATTTTCATGTTGTGCCTTTATAATGGCCTGAGCATCTCTGCCTGGAACTCCCTGGATGTTGTCACCACAGAGTCCTTCCCTACTGTCAGGAGGTAACAGGACAAACATTTTCTTTTCTTATAGATAACATTGTTGTATAGACTTGTGTATAAAATAGGGCCTATTTGATCCAATTTGTGAGAGTAACATGTTTCTGTTTTTGTTTTTTTTCTTCCAGGGGAACAGGCTTTGGGTTCTGTAATGCTCTGTGTAAGCTGGCAGCAGTTCTAGGGAACCTGATTTTTGGTTCTCTTGTTGGCATTACCAAGGCCATTCCTATCCTCATGGCGTCATCAGTGCTTGTTGGGGGAGGTCTGGTTGGACTCCGGCTGCCTGACACCCGGGCGAATGTCCTCATGTAACACTAGTGTAGCAGTGCTCACCTGGGCTAAAATCTGGATGTGAGAGTCCTAGAAAAAGCCCGGTGTGCATTTTGAGGAAGGAGTGCAGCTGGCTTGGTTTTTATACATATCTTAACACACATCTCAAAACTCGCTGATGTATAATAGGTAAAGCAAAACCGCAAACACACCTTTTCACAGTGATGCAAACCTTGTGAGGTGATAAATGATTCACAAAATGGTTGAACTTATCTATAGAGTTCTTGTTGGAGTTTGGTTTGTTGAGGTTGCACCTTCCAGCTGCAGTCATAGCCTTATGTGGTAAAGCTGCATGGTTAAAATCTGAAGGTTTTTAATATTGATACAGTCTTATTAAGCCAATCCAGATGGATGGAAAAGTGGAAAAACAAGCTGTAATGAGCACAGCCAACCTGCTGTGTGACAACGCAGGGACTAGATGATCAGACAGTTCATACTCGTGACACAGCTGTATGACAGCTGGCTTGCCCACAGAACCAACTATCAGTACACAGACCATGTGTGTCGACAGTCATCATACAGAAATAAATATAAAGAAAAACATGCAGCAGGTACCTCATTTGCAAAGATGAGATACATATATCTAATTATTTTCACTCACTTGCATCTAACATCAATCTGTGCGCACACTGCTGTGTTTAGATCAGTGTCATATTTGCTCCTATATCAGCAACTGTCACATAGAAGCCCATTTACGTCAGAGACCAAGCCCTTTGCACTACTTACCCAACTAAGAATCAAAAAGGCCATATAGAAAAACTTTTCTTGTATCAATAATTGTATGTCATGTTGAATATGAACATGGAAATTTTTATTTTCTGCTGTGTTTGTGAAAGCCAAAATAATGATTTATTCCTTTTCTCCAAATCTCTGTGTGTGGTATTATTTTTTAAAAAAAAGAGAAAAAAAAAGGGCTCTAAGAGGAGCTATCCTTCTGATTTAGCTTTGTGTTGGATCCTGCTTGTGGCAGTAACATGTCATGCTGCTTCCCTTCAAAAATAATGGCCTTTTTTAATGTGCCTCTCCTTGACTGGAGCAGTCTGCCCATAGTCATGTGCTGTCCAAAGGTTTTAAGGAACAGACGGAAACTGAACAGGGATTAGAATAAAAAAAGAATAAGTAATTTTATGTACATATGTAAAATATGTCACAGATATTGATTTTTGGTCTTAATGTCATGTTTTTTGTTAGACATACTTATTTTGCTAAAACTTTTGTTTCCTTCTCTCCTGCAAAGATGTCACTGATATGACCTGTGGTGTTAGTTACCATGCATGACAGCAAAATAATAATGTAGATAACAACCACCTCATTATGACGGCTTACTGGTGCCGCCCATAAAGGTTTTTTAAATGCATCTTAATTGAATCCAAATTAACCCCATTTTTGTTGGTTATAGTTGTTACATTCACAGTTGTACAAAACTGAAACTTCTAGTGAACATTAATCTTTTACCTCTCATTAGACTTGATCTCACTGGCCACTTGGTTAGGTACACCTATTTAGCTTTATTCAAGACCACCTGATCAAGCACACACTGAGTATCAGAATGAAGATGAAAGATGATCTAAGTGACTTTGAACATGGCATGGTTGTTGGTACCAGACAGGCTGGTCTTAGTATTTTAAAAAAAACAAAAAACGCTGACCTACTGGGATTTTCCCCACACAACCCTCTCTAGGGTTTGCAAAGAATGGTCCGAAAAAAAAAAAGAGTAAGTACCTTGCAGATGTTGAGGTCAAAGAGAATGGCCCGACTGCTTTGAGCTGATGATGAAGCAGATGAGACTATAGCAGCAGAAGACTGCAAGTGGTGTCACTCTTGTCAGCTAAGAACAGGAAACTGAGATTAAAATTCACATGAGCTCAACAAAATTGGACAACAGAAAGTTGCCCGTCTAATGAGTCTTGCTTTCTACTATGACATTCCGAATTTGGCGTAAACAACATGGAAGCATGGATCCATCCTGCATTACATCAGTGTGCCAGGTTGCTGCTGGTGGTGTAATAGTGTGGTGAAATTTTCGTAGTACCAATTGAGCATCAGTCTACCTGAGTATTGTTGCTGATCATGTCCGTCCATTTATGACCACAATGTACCAAACTACTGATGGCTGTTTGCAGCAAAGCTCATATCATCTCAAACCAATTTGAGGTGATATGGGTTATTGTACATCACGTCTTTCAACACTTGGACCTCAATACACGCCGTGATGTAGATAATAAAATAAAGATATCAGGAAAAAAAATTGATGCAGTCCCCCCCCCAGATGTATAACAAATCAGTTGCTCTCAATTTTGAATAATGAATGTGTGTATTGTATTTTCTGTGGTGTTAGCTTATCTTAACCTGCATCTCTCTGTATTTGTGGCATCTGTAACTTCCGTGTAGATCTGGTTTGTGTCTGTGCTGCAGATGGCTATATCACAGCTACTCAAAAAAAACAAAAATTGTACTGTACTTGTGCACATCAGATTTTCCCAGAATTTGTAAAATAAGTTGGAAAGTGAAGTCTGCTGCTATTGCGCAACATATATATAATTTAAATATTTTTGAAAGAAAAGTATGACATATAGAATCTAAATTACAAAAAAAAAAAAAAAAAAAAAAATTCCAAAAAAAATAAAATAAAATAAAAAAAAAAAAATATTTTTAGG
>VUQG01011331.1:3289-13433 GCA_015106755.1 Etia nguti | reverse complement strand
GGGGCACAGTGCACATACACGAGCACTCGAGAAACTAGCAAAAAAAAAGATTATAATTTATTTCCACATTTTTTGCCTTCCTTTGCATCTTGTTTCACAAGTTAAATTGAACGTAAAAAATAAAAACTGACTGCCATACCATGAAAATGTAAAAAAATAATACAAATAATATGTGCTGTATATATAATTATATAATTATCAACAAACGGACAACATTAATCATTATAACAATGCTATTGATCGTAAACATAACAGAACACTAAAATGCTGGTCTCATGCATATTGAACGCCCCTCAGATACAAAGGAGGGGGTAATTACTAAAAATAGAACCAAAAGTTCCACCAGTTCAGAATAAGCGCCTATAGCTACATGCAATGACATAAAAGGGACTCATGTACACATTCCTTCTGGCATCAAGTATTTTACATATACTGTACTTCACTATTACCGCCCCCATCTAATATACTGTACAGAGCACAATACGAAACAACATTATGCAGGAAAGCGCTGGAGTCTGGTGCCGTTCGCGGGGACTCTGTGCAAGGTTTTCACGCCCTCCTCCCTCTTTTGTTAATCCTTCAAAATCTTCTCGTTTCCTTCTGCGATTTCCCTGTCCATGAGTCCGACCTCTGTTCGGAGTCTTGTATTCCCTCATTGTTTTCAGTGCTTTTTTTGTTTCGCTGTATTTGTTCTCTTCTTGCGCACACTCTCCCTTGGTTTTTCTCCATGCTGCTGTTTGTTGGTGCCCCTCCCTCACAGGGTCTTGTCGCTCTCTTTCTTCAGGTGACTAAAAAGTGAAAGGAGGAATCAAATGAGTGCATTAACCTAAGGTTTTGGACGGAGGTTTGATTTCATCTCGGCACAAGTGTGTCGGAAAACGCTTCAAAGACTTGTCCCCGTGATTAAAACTTCCCTTCGGCCTTCATTTACAAAAATAACATCAGTGATGTTTGTAGAGTCAGCCTGTGATCAAGCCTTGTTTAGAGGCAGATCAAAATGTAGCATGCAGATTTCTGCTACTGAACACATCCAAACAACGTGAACGTCAGATTTAGGGCCATTTTTACTGATTTTGGTCTTCCAAAGCCCAAACGCACGATCAACTACAGTCATAATCAAAAGAAAGTACACCCTCTTTAACTCCTAAGATTTTACATATCAGGGCATTATTAAATTTGAGTAGGAAAACAACATGCCATATTAGACCATATATTGTTCCAGAGTCTTTGCAGCCAACTCTTCCAAACAAGCCATACTCGTTCAGTCTTTTTCTAATTGTGCTGTCGTGAACTTTAACATTTAATTTGCTCACCTTGGCCTATAGAGTCTGAGATGTAGCGCTTGGGTTTTTTACGTTTCTCTGACTCTGGGGTGAATTTGTGATATCGACTCCTGGGAAGATTAGCAGCTGTCTTGAGTATTTTCCATTTGTGTAATAATCTTTCTTACTGTAGAATGATGCACTTCAAATTGGCCTTCTCAGACTAACAGACTAAGATCACTGCTCATTCTTTCCTTCTTGGCTTTGTGTTAACACAAACCTGAATGCTTCAAACCAGCAATCTGGTAAAACTTCTGCTTTTATTGAGGTGCTCACACTCATTGGTCATCAATTAGTCAAGTGAATTTGATTAGCAATTCCTAGCTGCTACTTACTTACCCTCCTTTGCTATGGAAGCAGTAACGAAGTTTCTGTTGATTTTTATTAGATCCTGATATATCCTTTAAATTGACGGTGTACTTTCATTTTACCAGGACTGTGTATTAATGAATGTGACCAGGGAACAACAGATAAAAAACCAAATATAAATATACAGAGAGAAATGCAACTATATTAAGGAAGATTGCTTCCTGCATTCAGATTCAGATTTAATTTGTTTAAGGTGATATACTTACCTACTTACTTAAAAAAAATGCAAGACAGTCTCTTAAAAAAATGAAGGAAAAAAAGAAACAGCTTTATTTTCATTACAAACTGACACATGGAGCTAATTCTAATTGTTTTCCACCCATAGGAGTCTTCAAAGCTTGGACAGTACTTTGACAAAGCCTAGTAGTAGATTTAAAGATTCCTATCAGTGGAACAGACTAGTGAAAATGGCCTGTATTTGTATAGCGCTTTACTTAGTCCCTATGGACCCCAAAGCGCTTTACACTACATTCAGTCATCCACCCATTAACACACAGGTGATGGCAAGCTACATTGTAGCCACAGCTGCCCTGGAGCACACTGACAGAGGCGAGGCTGCCGGACACTGGCGCCACCGGGCCCTCTGACCACCACCAGTAGGCAACGGGTGAAGTGTCTTGCCCGAGGACACAACGACCGAGACTGTCAGAGCCGGGGCTCAAACCGGCAACCTTCTGACTACAAGACGAACTGTCAACTCTTGAGCCACGATCGCTCAAGAGTTGGCAGCCATGGAGCCACTGGCTCAAGGCCAGTGGTTCCATGGAAAATCACCAGCATTGTAACATTTTTTTAACCATGTTTGTGTTCAGTGAAGGATCAGAAATACCAAGAAAACCTGTAAGATGTCAAATAAGGTAACGTAGACTTTGCAGCAGTAACAGTAGTGGTCATTATATCAGAACTCATCAGCATATTTGGATGAATAAAAAGCTTCTGGCTTCTTATATGTTCAAAGATTCAGTTTCCATTTGTCTTACATGACAGCCACCCAGCTGTGTTCAGGGTTTGACTGTTGGTCAAGCAAAAAAAGATACAAGCACCCTAGGCAGTGCTGGCTGTAACGCAGCACTGTAATTAAATTATATTTACCCGCAGTGAAGAAAAGTAGCACATTATTGTATTAAAGTCAGTAATCACACTTTCCCTAATCAACCCGTTACTCATTGAACAATTATGTTCCATCAGTTTTTCAATTTTCTGCATCATTTTTTCCGATTTAAAAATAGTTCATCAACATTTGCTTTTCCTGCTCAGTTGTGCTACACAGTTCATGTGGAAGGAGAAAACAGTATGTGGTCTATGAGGACTGGAGATAATGAGCTGTACTTTAATTTTACTTAAAGAACATGAACATGACAGTAAAGTGCAAAATGCACCCAGGCCAGGAACAATTATAAACTCCAGCTAACACGACATCACTTCACCAACATCTCTCAAGACAACACGCTACAACAAAGGTAGCAGCCAAGAACTCAAAACCCACAATGTTGTTAAAATAGAGTGTATCCTGACCCCAAACCAAGCAGCCTGACCTTCATGAGGAAATGAAAACAGAGATGGGCAGTCAGGCTTCTAGCATTGCTGTCGTATCTGTTTCTACAGCTGAATCACTGTGACCTCAACATTTTCCTGTGAAGAACTTTTAAGGGTGGTTTGTGTTAATACTTGTCGTAATTAGGTTGAGCCTAAAGTTTATACTGTTAAATAGTTATTGTGTTACAAAGCATCTGAAAAAAGGGAATCATTAGAGTCAAACACTGGCAGCTGCACTGAATGCACAGCCTCTGTACCTGTAATACTCATCCTGGGTGAGGGAGTGGTGGTGATGGTGATGGATCCACTGCTGTTCCAGGGCCAGTCTCTGGATCTGCAGCTCTGCGCTCTGGGCCTGCTGCATGGCCTGGAGCTGATGGGCTGCAGACATGGGTCCGGTGAGGGAGGAAGGCTGGGGCAAGTCACGGAAAGGAGCACCTGTCACCAAAACAGAAAGGAAAGAGCAGCAGCAGCAGCAAGTGGGAAAGAGAGAAAGAAAAACGGGGATCATTCATCACCGCCAGAGTCAAAATGTTTCTTCTTTAGCTTTCAACACGGTGTTTTTAGAGAAGAAAACTGAACTAGTACATGGACGAGGAGCCTTCTCCTCACCGAACAGCTGTTGGCGGAGCACCTCGCTGTCAGTGAGGGGGTGTGCCAGGATAGGGGTGCCTAGTGTGGCTCCTGGGTAAGGGAGGCGTGCCAGTGGAGACCCCGATGCCAACGGGTCCATCAGGGGGTGAACCCCGCCCGCCGCTGGATGCCAGTGATGTAATAGGAAATACAGGAGATTATTGTTGCTGCATTATAGCGCTGTTTTTTAACACTTAAAGGCTTTAGATTAATTCAGAGAAGCTGTCACTACTGATACTGTGACAATAGGCTCTCAACGAGGAACTCATTTTTTACACATTTTTATTCAATGAAGGGGTAAAAATGTGAACTTAAGAGCCTTACAAACACTGAAAAGTACAAATTACATTGGTTTGATTTTCTTTGGAGAATGCACTTTGGCAAAAATATAAATTGTCGTACGACAGTCTGGCACCACCCATAAAAACTCATTACTACTGATTTAAATCCCCCCTTTAAGGTCATCTATATTCAAAAGCACTACCCCACGTGTCTGTGATAGGCTCTGGATCTCTTTTTATAGAAGTGGACGACTTCACAAGGAGCCAAATCTGTCTAGATCTGGTGGTGAGCTGGAATTGTGGTGTTGTTGCCAGAAAAACAATATGTTTTCATTAAGCTGTGTACCGGCATACGACGTTATGCATAATCGAGGCTGTTGCAGCCAAATGTTTTCCCTCAAATGCCTCAGGATGTTACAACAGAATTCACCCAGAGGAATTAATTCAAATGATCAGCATGGTCCTGTTGTGCACCTTTGAGCTTCGACATAGCAGGTTTTCTATCTGAAAACAGCTGCTAGGTCTCCACGTTTTAGCCACAGACTCGGCTTTTAATCACTAGGGACGATCCTCGACATGAAAGTCGGGTCGGTTTGACACGAAAGTAGATGTTTGGTCTTTGCAAAGGTTCGAGTTCACAGAGCGCACAGCGCAAACGGTCAAATCGAGACTTCCTAGGAGCTTTCCAACTATAGAAGCAGTGCTGGAAGGAGTTCACACAGAGATGACCTTAAAGAGGAGAAGAGCCAAACTTGGTTATATATTTTGATTTCTTTTTATGAGAAAAGTCCTGAAACTTCATGATCGCACCTTGGATATAAACTTGTCAGTGTGGATTTCAAATGTCAATATGTACAATTTGGATTTAAAGATGGGTGAGCTGCTCTTTGTTGTTCCCAAACAAAGATCTGAGTGCACAAACATCTCTTTACTTCTCTTGGTAAAACAAATGTCTTTGAATAACACTGGTCAGATGTTTCAGAGAAAACTATGCAATCACAGAAAAGCTGTGTTCAGCGCTGAGCTAAACTAATACAAAAAGTAATTATACTGGAGTTAAAGGATAAGGCTGGCACTGTTTTTTTGTTTTTCCAATGAGCAGAACCATCAGTGTGTTCGGTCAACACTTTTCAGCCCCCGTGCCCATTTTAGATGTACTCGTAAGATAAAGAGGGAAATCTTTTAAAATGGGTCACAAATATAATTTTTAATTTTTCTTTAAAACGTGCATTTGTTCTGGGATGATTTTAGACACATTTACTGCAAAGAAAAAAGACCCAAAAAACTACCATATCACCTAAATTTTGTGTAAAGACGGAAAACCTCTGGCTTTCTTCTTTATTGGTGTCTGTGCTTTACAGAACATCACCATTTTATCCTTTCCTGTAACAAGTTCTGTAAGATGAACTTTTGACTCCAGGATTTTCTGAGCTACGTGTCTGTGAAATCTAAAGATTGATGAGTCGGTATAGATGACTGCATAGTTAGTAGCAGTGGGTACCTGTGTCTTGCTGGTGCAGGTGAAGATGTGAGTGGATGTGTGAATGCTGGTGATGGTGAGGCGTCACATTTAGCATCTGAAGACGCCCCAGATTCTCTCCTCCACCTCCTCCACCTGTACTGCCTCCACTTCCCCCTCCCCCTCCCCCTCCTCCGCTTCCTCCTCCTCCACCTCCAACACTTCCTCCCCTTTCTCTCTCCCTCTCTCTTTCTCGCTCTCTGTCCCCAAAGGCCGGCAGAGCTGCTCTGTCCCTCTCCCTCTCCCGCTCTCTTTCTCCACTCCGTTCTCGCTCGTAAGAGGCAGGAGAGCGAGTGGGAGTGGGGTAGGTCTCAGGGGCAGCGGCTGGGGCAGGGGCTGGTGGCTGATGAGAGGACAGGGAGCTGAGAAAGGAAGAATGGGGGACAGGGTGGTGAAGTGAGTTGGCGTTGGAGGTCGGTGGTGCAGGTTGAGGAGGAGCCGGGGGAGGAGCAGCAGAGGCAGCTGGGGGAGCCGGGGGAGCAGATGAAGGGTGAGAGGGGAGTGTGGGTGGGAGCAGAGATGAAGGGGGTGGATTCGACAGGGACTGCGGAGCAGGAGGGTTGGGAGGTCGAGTTACAGGGGCCAGAGTTGGGTTCTGGAGGTGAGGTGGGCCAAGTGGAGCTGGCGGAGGCGGAGTGCCATAGATTGATACCTCATTACTGCCCGCTGCACTGCCTCCAAGGAGCAGGGAGTGTGCATGCGCATGGGCACTGGCATGAGCATGTGAATGTGAGTGAGTAAAAATTGCAGGATCAGGTATAGACCCTGGTGGGTAAACCCGCTCATCACTCTTAAACTCAAACCCTGGCTTTATCCGATCTCGGTGTGCAGCCACTGCATGAGGAAAGCCGACACCTCCCAATCCTGCACCCCCAATCCCTCCAGGTACTGGGCCCCCTGCCATTCCCGGGTGACCACCAACACCTGGACCACCTTCCAGGCTGCCACCATACAAAAATCCCAATATGGCTGCTGCAGTAGCTGCATCAGTGGGCAAGTGGTGTGGGTGGCCTAAAGCATGATTCTGAAACTGAGGAAGGAAGAATGAGGGGTGGACGTGGGGATGACCATGATGAACTTGTGGGTGGTGTGCCGGGGCACGAGTTGCCACACCAAGTGGAGACATAGCGTGGGGGCGAGCATATTCACTCAGAGTTCTCAGCGCTGGGGTGTCAGGGCCTAAATATGGTCCTCCTAAACCTATTCCCAGGGCCCCCTGAGGGCCGCCAACCACTGCTGGTGACCCACCCATGGATGGTAAGAGGAGGGAGTGGGGGATAGAGTGGGAGAGGGTAGGGTGGAGATGGTGTGTCGGAGGAAGGTGAGCATGAGGATGTGAGTGATGATGTTGTGGATGAGGGGGAGCATGGGAGATGGGGTTGCCCGAGGAGGAAGCGGAAGAAGACGAAGGGTCGAGGATGATCGAGGATGAGGAAGGAAAGAAGAGTGAGGAGCCCTGGCGACCTCCTCCAGCAGCGCAGGCGTCCTTCTGCTGCTGAAGAGGAAACAGGAGAAGACAGTAAATCACATGTGCTTTGGTCTGCTTTACTCCCCTCCCATTAAACTGACCAATTTAAACTACATCAAATCCATTAAATCCGACATCATTATCACCCTCAAATGTGCACACCTGTAGATGCCGATCGAGCTCCCGCTCACGCTCGCGCTCCCTCTCTCGTTCCCTTTCTTTCTCTCGCAGGTCTCTGGCCCGCTGCTCCACCTCCCTGCGGGCCCTTTCAATCATCTCATTCCTCTTCTTCCACAGTTTGGAGCCATCCAGTGGGACAAAGAGGACATCGCTGCGGGCGCAGGAGTTCCCACTGCCGCGGTCGAGGACCTTGTGAAACCTATAGTCACGAGAAACACCGGTGTAGTACATCATTATTACAATCATCAGGAGTCAGCAGCACCATCGTAACAATTATCGCTGCTGTTAATTACAGGGAGTGTACACATTTACAGTCTCAATTAGGCTGACTTTACCGTGCTGACTGGCTGGCGTGGATAGGAATGTCTACAGCTTTTGGTTCTGGCGAGGGGCTTCTCAGCGTAGGTGGTGGGCTTTCACTCTCTTCCCTCTCTTCTATTGGTTCTTCCTTAATGACCGGTGTAGGAGGCGGGCCTGAATCCGAATGTCCGTCTCCACCAGGGAGCGAAGAACTGGAGGCAGGTGTGGAGATGCCATTGTTGTTGCTGCTGGCGGAGTTACTAAGAGGTGGAGGTCCCTTTGAGACATTCTGAGGCGAGAGTGACTGTGGGTTGGTATTGCTGCTGTTGGGTGCGCTACTGTTGCTGCTGCTGCTGCTGCTGCTGCTGCTGTTGGCCATAGTACTGCTGTTGTTTCCGTTAGAGTGGTACGATCCACTGAAAGGAGGGTGATTGTTCAAAGTGCTATGATAAGGGGAAGGGCGGCATCCAGGCGAACAGCTGGATGACACACCTGTCGCTGGAAGCGGCATGCTGGCTGCAGAGGAGGAGCCAGGGGGAAAAGATGAGAAAGCTCCCATCTGATTGGTAGATGGGCTGGGTAAAGGAGAAAGAGGTGTCGGAGGAGTCTGGGCAGAAGACTGGTAGTGTGGAGGACGTACATTGGGTGCCATTCCTGAGGGGGGTGGTTGGGTGTGGGAGCCTTGAGCTGGGGGTAGAGGAGGCTGAGGTGGTGGAGGGGGATAAGGAGCATTCAAAGGGTGTCCGTGATGGCTAGAAGAGGAGGAAGGAGAGAGTGCAGGGGGTTGACTTGGGCCTCCACGGTTTTGGTATAGAGAAGAGTCTCGCAGATTTGAGTCCCTCTCTCTGTCTCTGGGCCCAGACTGGTAGTGGGGATGAGGTGGGTGGGGGTGCTGCGTTCCCCCGGGCCCTGAATACTCTCGTCCCAGGTTTGGAGTTACTCCAGGGGAGTTTAGGTACTCCCGATTTGTGCCAGTGGAAGGAGGCGCACCAGCAGGGAAGTCTTTTCCTCCGGTGGGCGGATACTCTCTGTGAAAGTGATCCGCCCCAGAGGAGGGCGTTTGTGCCTGGTCCATGGGAGGAGGTAAGTCCCGGTTCGATGAGTTTGGGGGATGTGGGTGGGGGTGTGGCGGCAGGGAAGGATGGGTAGGGTGACTGGGATTGTTTTGGGGAGACGCAGGTGGGTCACGGTTCAGCATGGGGGTGACAGGTAGCCCGCTGGTTGAACTTGGGGGGTTTCCCTGTGGGATGGAGTTGTTGTTAGGGTTACTGCTGCCCACAACGTCTCTCGTCTGGCCCCCAAACTCACCCCATCTGCTTCCATCTTTGTCTCTGGGATGTCCCCCGCTGGCTCCACTGGGGCCAAAGTCTCTACTCTGGTTTTGGTTTGGCAGATTAAACTCCCTTCCTCCTTCACGCTCCCTTTCACGCTCCCTGTCTCTGAAAGCCGGACCAAAGTCTCTTCTTTCTGGGCCCAAGTTAGGTCCATCTCTCCCAGAACCTTGGAATTCCCGGTTCTGACTGACTGACAGCGCACCAAAGTCTCTCCCTTGGATGCTATTGGGCCCACCCATCCCACCACAAGCACTGTTACTATTTGCCCCGCTGCTATTGTTACTGCTGTTGCCAATCGGAGCGGAGAACTCCCGGTTCATCTCCCTCCCCCCACACTCCCCCCTCACTCCCCTCTCCCTCTCTCCTGCACCCCCCCTCTCTCTGTCTCCTCCCCCTCCAGCATACCTGGGAAGGTACTCCCTGTGAGGGTGGGGGTGAGGATGGGGGAGGTAAGAGGGGTGGGAAGAGGAGTGGCGAGAGGATGGAGGGTTGTAAACGGAGGGAAGTTGCTGCTGCTGAACTGGGGGCTGGTGCTGTGGTTGGTGTGGGTGGTGGTTGCCAGGGTAACGGGTGTAGCCCCAGCTAGCCTGGCAACCAGTTGCCGTGCCACCCTGCCAGCCGGTGGAGCTGTAGTGGTGAGGGTGGGTGGAGGGTTGGGTCTGAGGCTGAGACTGGGACTGAGGTTGGGGGCCAGTCTGTGGCAATAGAGAAGGAGGAGTGGACTGAGACTTGTCCAGAAGTTTGTCTCCTTTTTCCATTTTGTCTCTTTCTGTCTTAACCTCAGTAGGCATGTTTTGTCCCCCAAGCTCCAAAGGCTTCAGGGCAGGTGGAGGAGGAAGCGGAGGGGGCAGGGAATGGGAAATGTTGGGGCTGTTATGGGAATAATCTCCTCCGGAGATAGTTGTCTTGGTCACGCACTGTGTGCTGGCTTTGGAAGTCATTCTGCTGCTCAGTGCAGCATCAACGCTTGTCGGTCCGCTGTACTCAACTTTACACATCAGCTTAGAGTCCAGGGAGAAATATGACTTTCTCCCACTATTGCTGTCATTTGATGAATCTCCTGCTCCACGGAGAGAGGGAGTCAGTCCAGAGGAAGAGCAGGGAGTGGAGGGGGGCTTAAGAGATGGACAGTCCTCAATTCTTGCATCCACATCTCGCTTTTCTCCATCTCCACAGGGCTCCTCACCCCTCCCCTCCCGCAG
>VUQG01011330.1:7592-27565 GCA_015106755.1 Etia nguti | reverse complement strand
CCCTTTTCTCCACTTTTTGAGCTTTTAATTTGTTTACTACCAAACCAACTTGTGCTGATTAAAAAAAACAACCCAAGTGCTTCTGGGTTTTTACCAAACAGTACATAACATAATTAAAGGAGTTTAGGAGCCTTTTATACACTACTCAAAAAAATGAGGATGACACTCGATCGTCGCAATATAACACAAAGTCAGTTAAACTTCAGGGATTTTAATCTATGTTGTTAGGAAGCATAAAGCACTGTGAATCCATTTCACCTGCTTAGTGCAAAAGTAAAGTGGCAGCAGGTGCACTGGAGAGACAACAACAAAACAAACCCAAAAAGGGAATGGTTTAGCAGGTGGTGGCCACAGACCATTTCTCTCTCCTTGTCCCCCCTGACTGATTTTTATCTAGATGTGCACTTTGGCCGAATCCTCGTTTTGCCTGAATTAACAAAGAAAGTGGATACCAGTCACCACTGACAGGTGGTTCCAGGTTTTAACAGACCCAGCTAACACAGAGAAAGCCTGCCTATGTTGAGCTTGCTTATGGTGGTCTTTTGCACAGTTGTTGAGATTTCTGTAGATCTTAACAGCTTGAAAGAAAATAAGTGGGCTTATTTACTTTTTTTGAAAAAGTGTCACCTCTCATGCAAGAAGCTTCTTCAGTTCTAAACCAAAAGCCTGAGAGTCCCAGGTATTTAAAACCTAGTGGGGTTTGTTTCTCATGAGCTTTTGGAGAAGTCATTAACACCGATGTTTCATTACTTTGCACTTATTCTCTGTGTGTTCAGTGAAGACATGAAGAGTGAAACCAGACTGTGTTTGACTGTAACTTAGAGCAAGATTAGACATTACTTTCTGAGTAAAGTAATCCTGCTAAAGGGGCTTTTTCTTGGATCTTTTTCTTGTCTTCAGTGCATGAAACACGTGTGCACATTCCTAACTGTGAGCAGTGCCTCGCTGAGTGCCAGAGGTGAGCTGTGCTGAGAACTTTAAACCAAACAGATGCTCTCTCTCTCCCTCCCTCCCTCTCAGCCTATGTCCAGACAGCTCGCGCTCTGATGATCTGTGCGTGTCTATTGGGTCTCCCCGCCATGCTCCTGATCCTCATGTCCATGGCCTGCGTGCGGCTGCAAAACGACACCTCGGCCGTCAAGAAGCGCCGTGCCCGAGTGGGAGGCGTCCTCTTCATCTTCATGGGTGAGGAGGCCGCACACACACACACACATGCACAAACGTTTGTTTTATATAAGCTGGAATGGATATGAGAACCAAAATCTAGTATAAGGAGGTAATAAAGGATCCAATGAAGGTGCTTTCTTTGGTATTCAAAGAATTCAACCAGCTCTTATTAATGAAATTTTGCCTTAATAATAGAGCAGTGCCATTGATAAAACTGAGGAATGATTTTGGTTTCATGGACTGCAGTTTTGATTTGTTAAGAGGTGTTTTTGACTTCAGATAAGAGATTGTGTAGAGGGCAGCACACCATGAATACACAGTACCGAATGTGCAGTTTGTTGAGGACAAGTGTTGCATAGTTTTTTTTAAGTTTTAGTTTCAATTTTAGAGGAGTGTATTTGTGGGTTCAGAAAACTTTTTTGGGACAGTTTCAGTGGACAGATTTGATTTTCGAGGACAGTTTCTGGTTTTAAGACACTCTCTCATATTTTAGGAGACTTTCAGAGAACAGTTGTTGGATGTACTGTACTCGGGTCTTTCCCGAGTATTTCCCAGCTGTTGCAGGAAGGAGGATGATGGGTCAGGATCTGTCAGGCTGTTTTGCTTCCTGTGAGATAAGACAGGTAGTTCCTGTCCACAAACTCAGGGACGACAGCCAGACAGATGGAAGCACCAAGCACAAAAATGTAACCGCTTCTTTTCCCTGTTTTTCACCTTTTGTGTTTAAATATGTCTGAAACCCAGCTGTGTGCAGCATCATATCTACCGTCTGGTTCCCCATCGGCGCTCATAAAGAGGAAGGTTTGATGTCATTTGGCTTCTCTCTGTACTCCGGCTGGGTCGGCTCAGCCCTCTGCCTCGTAGGTGGGATCCTCATCTTGTGTTGCCAGGGCATCGACCCCGGGACCCCGAGTAGGGACAACAGCTTCTACTACTCTGGGAACAGGGGGACGGCCACGCTCCTGGACCCCCCCGCCAACCACGCCAAGAGCGCCCGGGTGTGAAGGAATCAGGCGCTGTATTTTTAACCAAGTTTCTCTTTGAGTTTAAAGCCATAGTTGCCATCGATGAGACATTCCAGCATCTGTTTACTGTTTCAAAACTAAAACCCACAATGAAAATGATAAATATGATTAAAAATGTTGGCAGGAAATGGAGGGATTAATAATAAGCTCACATTCAGGGTTTTTTGGGGCCTCAAACTAGGGAAGTCTGAGTCTCCCTGAGGAAATCTGTGTATGTTCCAGAAAATATTAGTTTCAAAATCAGTAATTGCATCAAACTTACTTCAGTCCTCCACCTCCACCTCCACCCTCCTGGACTCCACATATTGAAGCCTCAACTTTAGCAATTTGGTATTCTTTTAGAGCCAAAAGCCTTAGTGATGACTAAGAAGTCTTTAGAGAGACTAAAGGAACAAAACTCAGAAACTCACAAATAAAAGACAAAGTTTTATTATACCGAATGAAAAAACAAGAACGGGAAGGGATAGAAAGCCAGGAAGACGAGCAAAACAAGTAGCATGCAGGCAACAAAACACAACAAAGTAAGACAAACACTCAGGGGAAGGGCAGACCTACACTGAGGACTAACTGGAGACTGAGAAAAGCTGGTAAACAAGACACAGGTTAAAGTAATCAAGACATATTTAAAAGGTGGGAAAGTAAAACTCAAAGCAAGGCACAAAGTAAAACAGGAAATAGAAAAAAGAGACAACAAACCTCACACTGAATGATACAAAGTAGCATAATGGAGGCAAGAATAATCAGAAGAGTCAAAACAAGAATACAGAAATTCAATTTACACAAAACAAGCTCAACTTCAAACTCTGGTGTTACAGGAAAAAACTAAACAAACTCAAATATATCAGCTAAGTGTTTCTAAACCAAACGCATGATGCATGACTGTGATTGGTCTGTTAGTACAATCAACCACACAAACATGGTTCAGACGTCCAGTTCAGGGACTCCAATGAGCCGAGGTGAAGCCTAGCAGAAAGCTAGCAGCTGTTTGTAATTTCATTTCCTGTATATATATAAATATATATGTCACATCTTCAGCTGCCCAGTCAGGAAGGAAAGTCCCCCTGTTTGACCGGCCGTGACCACCTGTGTGCACGACTGCAGTTAATCAGTTTCAGCAGCTCTTTGTTTTCACATTATAAATATCAAACTGTTGTTTTCATGGTCGCTTTAGTGTTTATCATAGTTTTAAATTGCAGCTCATATTTAATCCTCCACAGTCATTTACCAACGGCTGTCACTTTTTTTTTTATCATTTCTTTTTACTTTTATATTAACAGCATAATCAAAATAAATCATCTGCATACCCACATTGGTAAATTCTTGTCTGTGTTTAGAAAAAAGGCTTTAAAATCAGTCTTGGGTTCTCTGAAAACACCCATACGCATTTATACTAAGATTCATGCTTTCTTAAATGTATGTTTTACTAAATATTTTTTATGCATGTTTTCCATTTGATATGAATCCATTTCATATATGATTTTCCATCTGTCTTCTTCTACAGTAGGTATTAGATCATCAGATTTTAGCCCTTTTCTGGCTAAAATGAGCTAAAGCTAGCACTGATGAACCACAAACTACACTTGGCTCTCTTGGCTGTCTTGTAAGAGCCAGAACTGCTGATAACAATCCTGATACTTTTAACCTATAAAGGTAGCTTATGTGGGGCAGAGCAGTATGTCATGATTTCTGAGATGACTCGTTGTTAATTTGCAAATTCTGAACACATTTTAATGACCACTTAATCACTGTGATTTATACTTTCCACAGAAATCTGTTAACAAAACTTTCCTGTCAGCTTTTCATGAATTTTGAAATTGGGTTTTTTGCAGACCTGGAGTGTGAATGTGCTCGTCTCTACGCACTTTGGTTCTGTTGTTTAATTCTGCTACAGGCTATAAATAAATAGATGTGACAATTTGTTTAACACAGTTTAGTCGGCTCCAAACTAGAAATAGAAAGAAAGAATAGAAAGAAAGTATCGACCCTATAATGCTGGTATCAATCCAATACCAATATTAGTGTTATATCAACACTATTGATATCTGAATCGATCCACTCACCTCTACTTATCCTAGCATTTGGCTGATGCTAGGAACACAATAATTACTGCAGTTTCCATCAACAGCTCACATAGCTCCTTTAAATTTGGAATTATAACATTTCAGTCTCATCTACCTGTGAGAGAAGTTCCAATAAAACCCTGATTAGACAAACTGCTTCTTCAAATTCACTTTATTTCTGTGCTTTCCACAACAGACATTGAATAACACCATTCACCCAAAAATAATTAAAGAGCGGAAACAAAGAACTCAAACAAAACCAGAAGAAAAACCAATGTGGGCTGTTCACTGTCTCTGAACATTGTGTAGATATGAGACTTATGTCAACGGCTATGGGAAGCAGAAAAGAAGACACCGAAGACCTGAATGTGCAAAAGGAAAGCAAGCAGTGATACTGAGTGTGCAAAGAACCACATGAAAGTGGCCTGAGTGACTTTTAGTCACAAAAAGTATAAACATTTAATATGAGCATGGTTCAAAGCAAATTCTGTACGTCAATTAGTCCAAATTCTTTTGGACTAATTGACATATGATGATGTACTACCTGGTGGCTAGCTACAAAGCTATGGTTAGGTTAATATAAACACATTAGCACTGGGAAGATGGGCAACAAGGGTTAAATTGTTCTCAGTAAAAGTTCATGTTGCCCTGCCTGGCAGTTAAAAAGGCCTTCATACAGCTGGGAGAAGACGCTGAAAACGGACCAAACTTCAGTCTAGAGAACATCTAAGATTATCCATCAGTCACACGAGGTTAATCATTAAAATGTTGCTGTATGGTTGGGATTAGTCACTATGAAAAGGTCCTGATTATAAGCATTTTGGTGTCTAAAAAGTTAGCCTGAAGACATGCAGCACATGAATAGTGCTAATAAAAATCCAAAAAAGACTTGGAATATTATTGGTGCTTGTGCCTGTTCAAAATAACAGGAAATCAACTTTAAAAAGATAAGCATGTCAGGCTTCTACACAGTCTAGCTTCTTTTGAACCTCTGTTGGGCACTAAAGAAGAGGAAAAGAATGAAATAAGCTTAAGGTAGGTTTGTTTTGTAACAACACTTCTTCTCACACAAAGTGAGTGGATTTTCATTAAAGGTTACTGTCACTGTCAGGTTGTCGGAAGCAGGTGAGTGTTTGTGTACATTCTTGTTCATACAGGTAGATCTTCAAAGGCAGCTGGACTTCTTTTAAGTTCTCAAACACATTTCACTTCTCGTCCAAAAGGTTTGCAGAAGCTGGAGTAAAGAAGTCCAGTTGCTTTCAACCCAAACATGTTAGACTGTTTTGAAGCTTCTGCAGCTGCTGTTGGCTTCACTCTGTGCCCTCTGCTGATATCTGATCCCAGTTTTCACAAAAGCTTCCACAAATATTAAAATATGTAAGTTTTATTCACTCTTTCATATTACTCAGTTCTCCTCTTCATCATTAAACCCATAATTGGTCCTTCCCCTGGACCTACTGCCTGTCTCCATATACTGGCCTCCTGCTCCAGACTGGTATCCATACTGGTCCCCATTATCTTCGTACTGGCTCTGTTCCTGCTCTACGCTCTCTTGGTCCTCGTATTGGATCTCGTGTTGGTTTTGCTGCTGGTAGTGGTATCCTCTCTCCTCGGGTGCAGACCACCCCTGATACGGTCTCTCATCCTGCTCCTGGGGGTGAAGGTCATCACTGGGGGAGAAGGTGTCGTCCAAGTGGTCGTCATAGCGCTGGTAGGAACTGGCATGGGCCTGCTGCTCCCGAGCATTCAGCTCCAGCGTGCTGTGCCACACTCCATAACAAATGTAGATCAACAGACCTGAGGATGGATACACAGTAGAGGGTGGGTCAGTAGGTACAGAGATCAGGTTGTGTAGGATTTTCAACATTTATGAATTCCATATGAAGCAAATATCTGCCACAAAACTGGAGCTCTAACAAAATCCTGGATACACACCTCATATATAAAGTATTTTCTCTCTTCTTTGTTGGGCATATTGCATCTTAACATCCAATTTAAGATTCCGTTTTCTAGTCTAGTTATTTCTTTACAGGTCCTACAACCAAGTCCCCCAAACCCTAGGTTTACTACTTAAAGCTTAGCATTATATACACTATTAAACTTACATTAAGTAGATATTTGCTCAAATGAAGTAAACTATCATCACTGTGAGGTCCTTTGTGTCAAGATGTAGGTTGAAGTCCTTCCTCTTCACCGTATATCAAATGGAAGTTGTTGCAAAGTTGTGCTTTAAATCATTAATACCACTCAAATAAGGTTTAATTGTTATTCAGTAAAGTGGAAGACTGTACATAATATTTTCAGGACTCTTTTGGAAGCATTTTAAAGCCTCCACATTAGCAGCGGTGGTAGCTAAAACGCTATGTGGCTTTGTTTGTAAAATTTATATCATTAATGCATCAAACAAATTTTAGTCTTTTAGAAAAATGGCTTTAAAAAGTCCCCAAACCCCCATTATTCCCTGGGGCTTTAGTTAACATTTGCTTTTTGTCTGAGAACAAATAAATAAATAAATAAATAAAATATTAAAATCCCCCCCAAAAATGCTACTGTATGATAGTTGATCCTAAATAAGAAGCTGGTACCAAAACAGTTTGCACCAAGCATCAGAGCAACCAAACTACCCAACCAGCGAACCAGAAAGCTAGCCAACCAAGCAACCAATAAACCAAGCAACTAGTCAAGCAACCAACCAAACAACTTACCTATCAGTCAACAAGTCAACCAACTAACCAGCCAGCCAAGCAACCTGATAACAAAATGACTGATTCGTCAACTATCTCACCAAGCATCCAATTGCAGAACTGGAGTTTTCTCCTTTTAATATATATTTTATTTTTTAAATAAACTGATTCTCACTGAAATACTGATTAATGCTCCATTTCAAATCTACAATAATCTATTATCAAGAATGTTTCAGCTCACCTATGAGGCACCAGATGGTGAACCTTGCCCAGGTGAGTGGAGACAGTTTAAGCATGAGGTAACTGTTGACCAATATGGCTGCTGCAGGGACAAAGGGAACACATGGTGCCATGTAGGGCAGGCTCCTGGTGCTCTCTGGTTGCTGTATGATCATAATCAAAAGCTTCGCTAACGACCCTGCCATCATTGTTGCCATCAGTCCGGAAATCACTGCCCCAGCACCTGTGCCCTGCTCAACCCCAAATATTATGGTAGACCAGAGGAGGAAGGACATGAAGAAGAGGGAGAGAGTGCATCGGGTCACTACGCGGCCGGTGGCTGGGGTTGGTCGAGCTGACACATCGGGCATTCCCAAACGCAGCCGCAGGGTGTAGTAATGACCTCCCAGAAGCCTTTTCAGCAGTGAGGCGTGGCCTGTGTGAAAATCAGAGTCATCTCCCTCCCCTTCTTTCCTGCCGGTGTGGTAAGAAGATGACCCGTCATTGTCGGTCAAGATCTGATCGTCTTTGGCATCTTCATGCTTCAGGCCGTCCATGTCCTGAACTTCAGAGTCAAACTGATGCGTGTCGGTCTGTTCGTCAGGCTGATAGCGCAGTAACAGCACACACACACTGACCAGAGTGTAAGCCAGCAGGGTGCCAATGGACATCATCTCAATCAGATCCCTGAGGCTCACCAGCAGAGCGAGGATGGCCGCCAGGCTCCCAGACACCACGCATGCCACCGTGGGAGTGTGTGTGAGTGCAGTCACATGAGACAGAAACCTTAAAACACAGACACAAAAACAGTTCTTATTAAAACTCCTTAAGCTGATCGTGTGTGTTTTCATGTACCTCCTCACCTGAACAGCAGTCCGTCCCGTGCCATAGCATAGATGACCCTGGGCATTGGGAACAAGGATCCCAGCAGAGAGACGGTGAGTCCAGCTATAGAGCCCACAGCCACGGTGTACTTCCCCCACATAAAGCCATGCACAGCAAACATCTCCATGAGAGGAGCTGAGCCATCGATCAGGTTATAGGGAACCATGAGAGTCAGGATCACACTCACCTGTAAAATAAAAAAAATGCAGAGGTGTGAGGGACTCTATTATTATATATCTATTATTATAATCACCCATTTATCAGCAGGAAACACTTAGATAAAGGCGATTAAGAGGTCACATGTAATACAGATATTCTTACAGTATGTCTTTCAACTGGTTGATACTGTTAAGTCTTAAATCAGGAGATGTGGCTGTTAGAGTCACTAAACCGACTCTCTCAACAGTGTCTGTGCCTTTTGGAACATTTGTAATGGAATCATTCCACAAATAATGTGGGTTAGCATGTGTAGATGGAAATCTGCACACAGCAATCCACTATAGATGTGATGAGTTTAATGGGTGATTTACCAAAGTTTTGCTGTTTTGTAAACAGTGGCCAGTTCATTTCAGGATCAAGCATAAAAAAAATAATACTACTTTAATACTTTACACCTTAATAAAGGAACTCGCAGAAATACACATACCACAGGGTCAGATCTCTGAGTCTTGTCACTGGACTCTTATTGTAAATACCAACAGTACTTTTTTTAACACCAAGCTCGAGTTTTTGCTGGGACAATGTGTTAATCCATGCTTCATACAAACAGAAACCCCAAACCATACAGTGTATGTGTAAAGATGTTGTGAGTTCGTAACCTTGTCCTTGGAAATTTAGTGCCATAAAATCTGGAGATGCTGGGGATTGAACCCAGGACCTCATACATGCAAAGCATGCACTCATCCATTGAGCTACATCCCCTTGTTGCATAAGTGGACCTTCTGTTTAGCACATTTTTATGGGTCATCAGAAGCTTTTTATCTAGTAGGTCTTTGTGGTAATTTCATGCACATCTGTGGACTTTAAGTCTTGTGGAAATTTTGAGTCTATTTACTGATGTTTGAGTCTCTTTGTTGTCATTAGTCTCTTGTAGTTATATTAAGAGTATTTTTGGTCATTTTACCTCTTGGACATTTTGACTGTGTGCTAAGTTTTTAAGTGTGTGGGGTTCTGGGTTTTTTTTATCTTTGTTATCCGAATAGTTTCCTGATCACTAACCAACCAAAGATTTAGGACGTCTGTCTAGCATATTTAGTGCTATAAAACCTTATCACATGTCATTTTGATTGCAGATCAAAACTTCAAGTTCAGAAGCTTGATGGTATAAAATCTGGAGATGCTGGGGATTGAACCCAGGACCTCATACATGCAAAGCATGCACTCTACCACTGAGCTACATCCCCACACAGGACCTGCAGCATGTGGTAAACAGAAGGTCCACTTATGCAACAAGGGGGGTTTTAACAAGGGGGATGTAGCTCAAGGGGGATGTAGCTCAAGGGGGATGTAGCTCAAGGGGGATGTAGCTCAAGGGGGATGTAGCTCAAGGGGGATGTAGCTCAAGGGGGATGTAGCTCAGTGGAAGACTCCATGCTTTGCATGTATGAGGTCCTGGGTTCAATCCCCAGCATCTCCAGATTTTATGGCACTAAATTGTATGTACTAAATTTCCAAGGACAAGGTTACGAACTCACAACATCTTTAGACATACACTGTATGGTTGTTGACCCACAATTATTTACCGGTATGTGCCTTATCACATGAGCCAAGGTGTGAAAAAGGCGTGGGTCATCATCAGAGGTTTAGGGTGAAACCACTCTTTTCAAGGACTTAATCAGGTTCTCCATTGAACTTTTCAATAAGAACAACCTCACCTCTGAAAACTTGCCTCACCCTATCATGTGACAGACTCAGGTAACCAAACACATAATTTCTATATCTAAAGGATGTCAGTGATTATTTTGAAGCTTTTGTGGTGACTTGGAATCTTTTTGTGGTCGTCTTGATGCATGTTCAATCATCCAGGTAAGTAAATCCCAAAAGGGGCTCCTGGGGGTCTTTTTTTGTTTGTTTTATTTTGTTTTTTGTCTTGCTGACATCTTGAGTCTCTTTGTAATTGTCATATGTATGTGGTTGGCATTTATGTGATGGACATTTTGACTGCGTGGTTATTTGTATAGTCTGGATAGCTTTGTGTCTCTCAGCACACAACCACAATTTGGTAATAGTCATAACATTTCATGAAAAACAACTTATAAAAGCACAGAGTAGACTGACCTTAAGGATATGAAACTCTCCACAATCAAGCTGAAGATTTGAGCTCTAGCTCAGAAGCTTGGTGGTATAAAACCTGGAGATGCTGGGGATTGATCCCAGGACCTCATACATGCGAAGCATGCGCTCTACCACTGAGCTACATCCCCTCTCTCTGAATGGTACTCATGGTCATGCAAATTGTCATGACCACTGATGAATGACCATGAGTACCATACTCATGGTCATTCATCAGTGGTCATGACAATTTGCATTTTAATGTTAATCAAACTGACCTCACGCCCAATCGTTAGTCAGTGGTGCTAGTTTTGGTCATTATGCAGATATGCTGTTTATAAGGTTGGAGAAATCTGCAGTCAGCTGAGACTGAAGAAGTCACTTTGATGAAATGTTTCTCCCACTGAAAACTCTACGTCCAGATGAACAGAATCAACTTTCTGGATTTCCTTACCTGGATGATTGTGCATGCATCAAGATCATTTTTGTGTGTATTGTATTTATTTTATCTTAGTTATCCTAATATTTCCTAACCACCCAAAGATTTAGGACTTCATTTTGAGTCTACTTACTGATGTTTGAGTCTCTTATAGTTCTCATATGGATCTTGTGGTCATTTTGAGTCTCTTTATGGCCATTTACGTCTCTGTGTTTTGAGTCTTATTTTGTTGCCCTAAGTCCCTTTTACCTATATTAAATGTATTTATGGTCATTTGACCTCACCTCACAAAAGCAAAGAAAAGGCTGACCTTAATGAAATGAAAAACCTCCCTACCCAAAGATTTGAGAGCTCATTAGCTTGATGGTATAAATCCTGGAGATGCTGGGGATTGAACCCAGGACCTCATACATGCGAAGCATGCGCTCTACCACTGAGCTACATCCCCCTGTTGACAACATGCACATTTTTAAGGCTCATTAGAAGCTTTTGGTCTGGTAGGTTTTTGTGGTAATTTAAGGCGCCTCTGTGGTCATTTTTAGGCCACTTATGTCTCAGTGTTTTGTGTTTTGTGTCTCTTTTTCTTGTCATAAGTCTCTTGCCGTTATATTAATTGTAGTTACGGTCATTTTGTCTGTGTGCTAATTTTGTAAGTGTTTAGTATTTATTTTTATCTTAGTTATCCTAATAGTTTCTTGATGACGAAGCACAAAAAGATTCAAGACTTCGTTTCTAGCTTGTTCAATAGTATGGTGCTATAAAACCTTGACATATGTCTCCTGTAGTTATTATATGTGATGGACATTTGGTCAAAATGTCCAGAGTAGTATGGGTATCTTTGATCAAGTCCAGAAGCTTGATGGCATAAAACCTGGAAATGCTGGGGATTGAACCCAGGACCTCATACATGCAAAGCATGCGCTCTACCACTGAGCTACATCCCCACACAGGAACTGCAGCAGGGCCCATCAGAAGCTTCTCCGGGCACATATGTGCTGCAGTACACTGTATAGTTTTAACATAATTAGCATCAGGCTTAAACATAACAGGACTAATAAGGCCGAAGAAATAATCTGATGTGAATATTAATTTAGCTGAGTTAAAAAATAGAAAAACATGCTTGACTCTGTACAGACCGACACATAGGCACTGAGGCAGGTGACCAGCGAGACAGTGATGGCATAAGGGATGGAGGTGTTGGGGTTTTTGGCCTCCTCTCCTGTCGTTGCAATGATGTCGAAGCCAATGAAGGCGTAAAAACAGGTTGCTGCACCTTGCATCACCTGAACAAAAAGAACATGTCACTAAAGGATCTCACAGCTTACATCTTAAAAAAGTGAACCTATTCTGCTTTTGTTTGTTCTCTGTCATATATAAATTATGCTGTTCTAATGCTAGATTCTCATATTAAACATGGATAATTTTTTAAAATAATGAAGTCAGTGCATTCACAAAACATTCCAGTCAGTAAAAAGTTCAGGCTTCTGAGTGTGTTTTTTTTTTCTTTCTTTGATCCTTCTGATGTTATAGTGTCTGTAGGTTAGCTTTTTGGGAACAGAAGTCAACCTCAGTGCAGAAAGTCCCCAGTGCAAGTCTCCTTTACAACTGATCAAAATGTAGAAGTCTCATACTCCTCATTTGTTTGTTTTGATGCTTTTGCTTTTCTGAAAAAATAGAACCAAACTTTAGATTTGAGCAGTATAAAAATCCCGCAGACCTCAGATCAACAGATATTTTCTCAGTGGGTAAAGCTAACATCATGATTGAAGGCTAGTTGAATTTAAGCCTGTGTAATTGCAAAAATTAAGGTTGGGGACAACTTTTAGGGAAACTGAATAAATATCAGTTTAATTGTTGTTGTTATTATTATTGCATTAGGTTGTTTTATTCTTGCCTCTCCACTACTGGTGTTGGGGGGTTCTACAGGCACTACAGATGAGTCAGGAACTACAGATGAATGTCAGTTGTTAGCTATATGTGCTACAGCAATAGCTACAGCTTTGATAATTAGTGGGTGTCATCTTGCTTCATGGATAGAAAAAGCTGAGTGTCATCTGCATAGCAATAAAAGGGAATTCCATGCCTTCTAATAATACTGCCTAAGAGAAGCATGTGTAATGTAAATAGAACTGGTCCCTACTGTGATCCTCCTAGGACAGCTGGGTGGAGTGACAGCTGTTTAAGTAGTGGTTTAAAAATGTTTTAACCTTGTGATTGGAAGCTGGAAATTAGTTGATAGATCCCCTTTAGCGAAACAGTTTCTCACCCCCGACCAGCCGTATGGCAGGAACTTGCCACCCTCCCAGTTGCTGCTAGAGATGAAAAAAAGTCCGGCGATGATCATGAAGACCCAGACCACCAGGTTGACCACATTCAGGACGTTGTTGAAGCCCACAGTATTACGCACTCCAAGAGCGATCACCACGGTGACCACCAGGGCAATGACCAAGGCCAGAACGTCCAGATACGTGTCCTCACCTTTACCTGAGACAGAGAGACAAAGAGTTTAAGCATCAGGTATTGACTATTATTTTTATTATTCATCATAACATAAATAAGCTTAGAGATAAATCTGGTATTTCTCTGACATTAATGTTTATATGTATCCTCTCTAACAGATAAGTAAATAAACTGCTAAAGGTAAACAAATCACAAAGGTAGTTTTGGAGGCACTGACCGAGGCCTCTAACCGTGCCCAGGTGTGTTATCATGAAGTCACTGATGCTGTGATTGGCCAGCGAGTCGAACATGTTGCTGAGAGCTGAAGCCCCTGCTGCTGTGCCAATCAGGTACTCCAGGATCAGGTTCCAGCCAATGAAGAACGCCACAAATTCTCCGACAGTCACATAGCTGTAGGTGTATGCCGAGCCGGTCGTTTTGGGGACCCGCACACCAAACTCTGCGTAGCACACACCTTCACACATATAGAAAATGTGGCCAGATTGCTCTAAATCTTTTGTTGTGTTGGTACGAATTCTTAAAAAAATTCTGCTTACCTGACAGTATGGACGCCACCGCTGCAATTATGAAAGACAGAATGACCCCAGGCCCAGCCATCGCTTTAGCAACCAGCCCTGCAACAACATACATCCCTGTGCCGACACAGCTTCCCACACCGAGGGAGACTAGGTCCACAGTAGTGAGGACTTTGGCCAGCCCGACCGCCGACCCCTCTGCAAGCTCGGTGAGGTCGTCTGAGCTGTGGGCCATGGAGCCCACAGGTTTGGTCCTCAGCAAGCGAGAGTACATGTTGTACCAGGCATCGCCCAATGACACCCGACCCAGCCACGCCGCCATCGCTAATCCTGGTTATTACCTGTTAGTGTTGGTGAGTTGTGCACTCCTTCCACCTTCCTCCTGTCACTGTCTCATACTTTCACACCATCATGAACCTCCTCCTAAGCAGGTTTGTCCCATGAAACAGAAGTCTAAAGAGGGCGCAGAAACTCTGTGAAAAGAAGGAGAAAGGAGACTGCAGCAGTTCATGAATTACAGTGAAGGGTTTGATATATAACATGATTGGGTCTCTTGATTGTGTTTATTTCAGTTTTCTTTAAGTCTCTTTACGATCATTTAAGTCTGTTGACAGCAGTTTGGATCTTTTTTGGTTCTTTGTGTTCTTTGCAGTCATTTTTTAGTCTATTTGTGGTAGCGGAAGATTGCTTGTTTGATTCCAGCCATCGACATAAACCCCCTGTAGGGTTACATCAGGAAGGGCATCGGCAGGTAAACTCTGCCAAAACAAAGATGCAGAGCTAACCACTACGGTGACCTCTTATGGCAAGGGAGCAGATGAAAGTATTTTAGACAACAGAGTTGTTTGAATGTCTTTGTGGTTCTTTAAGTCTCTTTGCAGTGATTCTGAGTGCATTTCTGGTCATTTGTTTCTTTTTGTGATTACTTTGAATCTCTTTGCAGTTGTTTGAGTTTCTTTGTGGCCATTTTGAGTCTGTATGTTTCCATAAGACTCTTTGTTTTAATTTTCAGTCTCTTTATGGTTAGGAAGTTCCTCAGGTTGTATTTGACTGTGTTTTGTATCTCTTAGTAGTTATTTTAAATCTCTAATTTTGAGTATCATAGTAGTCATTTTGTGTCTAATCTTTCATGTTGTAACCATTTCTGTATTCAAGCTTTCCAAAACAAATGTTCACAGCCATTTCAAACTTTGAAGCCTCTGGTCCTGCTGGTCTGTTTGATAATCCTTCCATGCTAATGAAGCTGGAACACCATCAGCAGTTCTCCTCACTCACTAGAGCGAGACTCCCTCTCTGAAACTTTAATGACATCCAAGGAGGATCCTCTTTCATGATGGAAAGGTTTGACTATGGAGTCTAAAAATTAATCATGCACAGACAAACTTCTACACCTACACATTGCAAGCTCTTGTCTTTTTTAGAGCTTCATACTCAAACATACAAGTTCAGGCAACACCTGAACTGAAATTAACCCCACAAAAAAGGCTAGGTTTAAAAGAGCAAAGAGAGCAGACAGTCTGAGGCTTAAGAACTGATAAAAACACAAATCATGCAGTCTGAGCATGCACACCAGAGCACACAGGTAACACACTCACTTTCTGTTCAGTTTCCCTCCTGAGGCAGATTCCCCCGTCCAATGCAGAGCTGGTGGATATGTGACGAGAGGAGATGGCCTCGTTTAATCATTCAGAGCTGAAACCATGTGACCATTATGATAAAATATTCAACACCTGAGGCTGAGCATGGGCGTGTGCATGTAGCTGTCATCGGTCATTCAAAGCAGGGATGACAGAGCTGCTGTGAGAGTGTGTTTGAGCTGAGCTGAGCTGATGTTTGTTTCTGTTAGTGTGCAGGGCTGGGAACTCAACAGGTGTGTGTGTGCGTGTGTGCGGAAAAGCATCTGTTTTCAAAACCTGCAGGAGCAAATTGAACCCAGCTTTACAAAGGTTAGATATCTTCGAAGTTGTCTCTCAGCACACGACCACAATTTGCTAACAGTGACTACATCTCATGAAACACCTCATAAAAACACAGTGTAGACTGACCTTAAGGAAACCTGGAGATGCTGGGGATTGGTCTGCTGGGCATACATGTCGATGTAGTTTATAGGTCAGTCATCCAGGTCACGGTACTCTAAGGAGCTTGACAAAATGGTAAAGAGTCCCGGGTATGTAAACCCTAGTGAGGGTTGTCCCTTAAGGTGGTCGTTGACCCACAATTAATTATGTGCCTTATCACATGAGCCATGGTGTGAATACAGGTGTGGGTGGGGCTTCCAGTTGGCAGCGGAGCGAGATGGCTGACTAAACTAGAGCTCCCCATAGTAGAGCAGAAATGTGTCATTAGGTACTTTATTACCCCACACATGTAGAGTAAACAGCTCCAAATGCAACAGACCTGCTGGAGAGACTGTGGCAGTGTTGACACACATCACTCTCAAATCATTCTGGACCTGTGTCAATAAGGTAATACAAAATGTCCTGGCGTATAGTATTCCAAGGGAATGTACTGTGATGTGTTTGGGAAATGTTGCCAAAGCAGTAAAGAGGGAAGACCAATACCTAACCAATTTTTTTTTTAACTGTAGCACGGAAGGCTAAGACTTTGGCTCAAACCTAATGCCCCGGATAAGTTCCAGTGGGTTAACATAATACAGGACATTTCCCACATGGAAAAATTAATCTACATTATAAGGTTAAAAGAATCTGAATACTGTTCGTTTTGGAGGGGTTTTGTGTATTGGTGACATTTCGAGTGTCTTTGTAGTTGTCTATGTATGTATGTTGTTGGCATATTATGCAATGGACATTTGGACTGTGTGGTTATTTGTTTAGTGTAGATATCTGTGAAGTTGTCTCTCAGCACACAACTACGATTTGCCAACAGTGACAACATTTCATGAAACACCTCATAAAAGTACAGTGTAGACTGACCTGAAGATTTGAGCTCTAGCTCAGAAGCTTGATGGTATAAAACCTGGAGATGCTGGGGATTGAACCCAGGACCTCATACATGCGAAGCATGCGCTCTACCACTGAGCTACATCCCCTTATTGCCTCTGTACACCTTCATCTGTTTCTCACATTTGTATGGCCCATCAGAAGCTCTGGTCTGGTAGGTTTTTGTGGTAATTTAATGTGCATCTGATGTTTGAGTCTCTTTGTGGACACTTATGTCTCTGGGGGTTTTTTTGTTTTGTTTTGTTTTGTTTTTGAGTGTCTTTGTTGTCAAAAGTCTCTTGTAGTTATATTAAGTGTGTGACCACATCCACATCACACTGTGTTCATGGTCCTTGAGTCTTGTGGACATTTTTGTCTTCCTTATCCTTAGTTTTCTCTTGTGATTATTTCGTGATTATAATGCTATGCAGATTCTTTGTGACCACTTACCCCCCCCTCTCTCTTTTCTGAGTGTTACTGACATTTTGAGTCTTTTGTTTTGTTGTCTTATGTCTCTCTCAGTTATTTTGAGTCTCTTTGTGATTGCAATCTGGGAGGAGAGCAATGTTTTTCTTCTTATTCTTTAGGAGTTGCTACAGCAGGTGATCTGCCTCATGGTCCATCTTTCCTAGCATCTTTTTCTGTCAGGATAGAGGTGTTCATCAGAAAATGTGTCCCCTTCTCGGGGGTGAGAGGAACACCAAAGGTTAACAAACATAATTATCTTTCTGTGTTTTGGTGTTCTTTCTATCATTCATGTAATGATGTTGTTATTGTGACAGAGCGTACAGTTTTGACACAAGTAGTTTCAGAACATGCAGTGCATTGACCAGAATTCCCACAGACTCTTTAGAAAACTGCTTCTAAATTTCTGCTGAAAAATCAAAAGATCAGGATAAATCCTGCAAACAGTTCTGGTAGGTTGTTGTGGTCATTTTAATTCTCTCTGTGGTCTTTTGAGTCCTTTTTAGATCCCATATGTGTATTTTGGTCATTTCAAGACGTCTTTACCAGGATTTCAAGTAGCTTGGTACTATAAAGCTTGGAGATGCTTCGCATTGAATGCAGCACCTCATACATGCAAACGCCTGTGCTCTACTGGTGAGCTACATCCCCCTGTGTGTATGCAGACCTTTCAGGTCTCTTTGTCATTATTTGCCATAATTGCCATTATTAGGATTGATATTTTTTATATTGTCATTTATGCTTAGAAACATATAATCATTTGTGCTAAGATATATAAATCGATAATCATTGCCTTTATGTGGCCTAATATGGCTATCATTATGTAGAAAGAACCAGACAGTCTGTGTCTGTGCTGACAAAATGTGCTATCTTTACTTAGAATGCAGCTTAGTGCAGAGAGCTATGTTATACATTTAGAAAGCACCATGTTATGTTCTTTTAAGGTGCAAGACTTTACACCTTTAAATATCCATTTGGGACAGGACCTTTTCCAAGTTCCTGTTTTTATAGTTTAGCTTACTTCTGCTTTCTAGCGCACAATCCCCCCCACACACACATACACACACACACAGAATACAGACACTGATGTTGTTCAGAGACACCTGCTTAAGACTGCCACGTGTATTGTAATTGCATATTCATGTATGACAATAAAAAGGGCTGTAACGAGGAAGTCAGTCGAAGTTGCCGGAGTTCAGGTGAAGGAACCTTTTCCTCAACTTTGGCTGAACTTCCCTCGCGAGCGACAAAGAGCTATGTCTTGTCTTGCTTTGCATGTAGTTAAGGGTTTCATGTGTTCCAGCAGGGTTTTGACTTTAATAAACCCAACAGCCATAATAATTCAGTCTTTTGTAGTTAGTTTCCTAACCACCAACTATCCAAAGATTTAGGACTTTTCTATCATGTTTAGTGGCTTGATGCTATATGATCTGGAGATGCTCCTGCACTCTACCATTGAGCTAATGTGTTATCCTAGTAGTTTCATAATCAGCAACCACCCCATGTATTTGCACACAACCATAATTTATTCACAGTGGCCACATTTCATGGAAGATCCCTCGAAATCACAAAGATTTATGACTCATCGAGTAGGAAGGTACAACTAGACAGCTCAGAAGCTGGATGTCATAGCAACCAGAGATGCTGGAGATTGAATCAAGGACATCATACTGTACCACTGAGCTACATGACTTCATCTTTTTCCTATATTTTTATAGACCACGAGAAGTTTTTGGTCTGGTAGGTTTTTGTGGTAATTTAAGGTGCTGTGTTTTTTTAAGTTACTGACCTCAGTATGATTATCTCTGAACTTTGATCAAGTCTAGAAGCTTGATGGTATAAAACTTGGAGATGCTGGGGATCAAACCCAGGACCTCATGCGCTCTTCCACTGAGCTACATCCCCTTAGTTGGAAACAGGATCATGGCTTTTCAGAATCAGGGAACTTTATTGATCCCTAAGGAAATTATGTTACTTGCAAGAAAAGAGCTGTCAGAAGTGGGATTTGAACCCACGCCTCCAGGGGAGACTGCGGCCTAAACGCAGCGCCTTAGACCACTCGGCCATCCTGACTCTTTGGGTGCTTATTTCAGATTTAGGACTTCCATGTTTAGGTGCAGTAGGTTTTTGTGGTAATTTAACACAAATAACACTAAGCTGAAACATATCAGTACTATCCTTAAAATACAGTTTATCTATGATAACATGCATCATAAATGATACATTTAGGACTTCTTTCCTAGCGTGTTCAGCAGTATGGTGCTTTAAAATCCGGTTACATGTCTCCTGTAGTTATTTTATGTGAGTGACATTTTGACCTCAGGATTATTTGTTTAGTATGTATGTCTTTGATCAAGTCCAGAAGCTTGATGGTATAAAACTTGGAGATGGTGGTGATTGAACCCAGGACCTCATACATGCAAAGCATGCGCTCTACCACTGAGCTACATTCCCACACAGAAATGCCACCAAGGCCCATCAAAAGCCTCTGGTCTGGTAGGTGCTGCGGTACACTGTACAGTTGTAACAAAGCTAACACCAGGCTTAAAATATACCAGGACTCCTCAAACTAAAGTTTAACTTTGAGAACATGCATCAGAAATCAGAGATGGTTTTCAAACTCCTGTGTCTGCTGAAGAAATAATCAGATGGGAAAATTAATTTTGACACATAGGCACTGAGGGAAGTGACCAAAGAAGCTGTCAGGCACCCCCCCCCCCCCCCCACCCCCCCCCCCCCCCCCCCCCCCCCCCCCCCACACACCCCCAACCCCGCAAACCCACTGATCACAAATAATGTGGTAATAGAATATGGAATTTATTATTAGGATGTTTATGAATATGG
>VUQG01011326.1:3259-13577 GCA_015106755.1 Etia nguti | reverse complement strand
CATGAAGGCGGCATGGAGGAGATCCAGGCCCCAGACATCCAGAGGCCCCCATAGTGCGAGAACCCAAGGAAGACCATCGGAGGGGCATCCGTGCCACCCTCCTGGGAAGAGCTGAGGAAAGCCATAGATGAGGGTTCACCCAGCAGCCACGGAGCAGAAGCCAGAGGGGGCTGCAGTGACGTGCCCGCGGGCTCTGCCGGCAGCCAGCTGTGCCAGAGTGAACCAAGCCGCAGGCTCAGAGGCCAGAGGCCTGAGGGCCCCCAACCCCCCGAAGGGGCCCGACCGAGCCACGGGCGTCAGGCCCCGTCAAGCAGCCACCGGGAGTGAGCCAGTACATACCTGAGCAGCCAGCCCCGGACACCAAGAACCACCAACGCACCGACGCCTGAGGGCATCAGCCACCGGCAGGTAGTGTGGTGAGGGGAGATAGGCCTCCATATCTTGGAGGGCCTGAGGTGTTCCCAGAGGGGTGGAGTCTAAGACCCGACCTGACATATAGACACAGACGAACAGGCACACACAAACACAAACGTGCATTCCCACCCTCATGCGCACATATACAAGTACTCGGCACTCACCCAACGTAAAGACAGACACAAATAGACACTGTACACACAATCACACTCCCCAAACATACTCTATACCCCAGGTCCAGGTACCCTTGCCCCCAGAGGGGGAAACCGCACTTAGACCCAGGAGATGTTACCCTTTTCCCTGGGGTGGAGACAGGCAGACTGCCCCCAGCACCGCAGTAGCAGGGAGGCCCCACATCCCAGACGTGGGTGGAGTTTTAAGTCTTGATTTTTTTTTAAGTCTTAATTTTTGAAGAATTTCAGTTATGACCATTACATTTTTTTGCTGTGGCATCACTTTGCATAGTGTGAGTGTGTCTGAGAATTGTGCTAGCCTGTGTCACATGCTAGAAGCATGAGCATTTGCAAACCTGGAATTCATATTGGAAACAGCATGAACAATGTACAGAAGATTATATTGCATGTGTGAAATTTCTAATGGCAGAAACTCTTCAGCTCGTAGTTTGGGTCTCCACACGCCTACCAGCAAGTGGGATGCTGGGAACCCAGCCTCCAACCTGTCCACTGTGGCCATCCTGCCTGTGTCCGAGGAGGTTCCACTCACTGCATTCACTCTGGAGCTACAGCATGCACTCTGTGGCATTGGTACGCACACGCACGCACACACACACACACACACACACACACACACACACACTATTACTGATATGGGATACTATTAGCTGTTAGCTATTAAAAAGAGGGGCATAGTGTTAAGTTTAAACAACTTAATGCAGGTCTTGAAGGCTGTTCTTGGTGCAAAGTAGTTAATAGAAATCCCAAGTGTCTAAACAGTCCACTGGCTAACGACGCAATTTCACAGGTGCTTTCTAAAAAAACATCTTATGATTATTTTCTTTTTGTTTTCTACAGGTCCCACTTTACTTCTGACCAGCGACAACATAAAACAGCGCCTGGGTTCTGCTGCTCTGGACAGGTAGATCACGGAAATAAATACAGCTGTAGTTGAAATTCACTTCAGTAGTGTTTTCTTAGGTTGATCTAGCTTTGATTCAGTGACATGCTTCTACGTCATCTCTACCTCAAGTGTCCACGAATACCGCCTGTCGAGTTGGCTTGGCCAGCAGGAAGACATCCATCGCATTGTCCTCTACCAGTCTGATCCCAGTCTCACACCATGGACCCAGCGCTGCATCCGCCAGGCTGACTGCATCATCATTGTGGGACTGGGTGAGCAGGAGCCCGCAGTGGGCGAGGTCAGTGTAAATATTACCTTATTTTGTAGAGTTTAAAAAGAATGTGAGTTAAAGCTGCAGGAGAGGTTACTATCCCACAGTCAAGCAATTACAAAAGCTTTTCATTCGCTTTTCTTTCCAAGCTCCTTAGATCATGCTTGTATTGAATTTCAAGAGAAATCAGAAGGAAATTCTTTCTTCAGGAAACATCTCCTGGATACATAGATACCATGTAGAAACCACATCTGTTTGTGACACTTAAATACAAGTCTGACTTAAGTATTTATTGGATTCATAACAACCTGAGTGAAAGCTCTCTGCTCATGTTCTGCATGTGTAGTTGGAGCGAATGTTGGAGAGTAGTGCAGTCCGAGCTCAGAAGCAACTCGTGCTGCTTCACAGAGAGGACGGCCCACCGCCCAGAGGTACGGCAGAGTGGCTAAACATGCGGAGCTGGATCTCTAGACACCATCACCTGTGTTGCCCCCGCAGGGTGTTCTCCAGGAGGAGTTTACCCAAGCTGGTACAGACTACAGAGTACAGAATACAGAGTCTTCACTAACCACTGACCTGGTTAGCAAATGCCTACATTTCCTTTCTGTGTATGTGCATGCTTTTTTTAGAGGGAGTTATACCAGCGCGTGTTTGAAAAATGCCCAGATCGTCATTCCGACTTCTCCCGCCTGGCCAGGATCTTGACCGGAAACAGCATCGCCCTGGTGCTAGGTGGAGGGGGCGCAAGGTAGTTCTGCTGCTTGGGAACAAATTTATTGATTAACCACCTGAAAAGGCTTTGTTCAGCCAACTGAAGTTTTGCACTTTTGTGCTCAGATCCGTGAAAATTAAAATGTCTAAATTAGTGCCAGGCGCTGGTCTCAACCTCTTGCTGGCAGCATCTACCCACTCTCGTTACTTCTACAAGAAAACCCCACTCACTCACATGTTCACCTGCTACATGGAAGGACACATGGCATATGTATAAACAGCCAAAATGTTAAGGAAAATATAGACATTTGGTTAGCAAGGTGCTGATACTTTTTTACAGGAGGACATAAGACCATATTGACATTTGCTGATTACCATATGAGCCTTGGGAGGTGTCGCATCCTTATGTTGGGAATTCCTGCGCCAGAGTTTTGGGTACACCTTACTGTTACTACTACATTAGGATTTGAATACGTCTCACGCCTGAGTTATTCTTACTGAAATATTAGATCAGCAGCAGTTCTTTTTTTCTGTATTTTTCTTGTTGTGTAATGACTGTTTTTTTTCTTGATGAATCTGTTTCTTTTTTCACTGCCCTGGCTTATCTTGGAGCTCTGGCAAGGTAGGGACCTGAGACACCCGATGGTCACATGACTACAGCAGTAATGCTTTTACATGTGAGCTGTTATTGAATCTGTAGATCTAGTCTTAGCCATAGGTATTTGCTTGTTGTCATCTATGTAAGCACTTGTGGTTATATTTGGTACTGTTACATCATCAGTACTGGCAATTTAACCGAACCCTGGTAACTATTTTTTCTTCCTAAGTAATTTGCACATTATTACACCTGTGTATTGCTAACAGCCTGACAAAAATATGTTGTATATTGAAATTAATTCAACATAAGCGTAGTAGTTGTTGTGGGAAAAGCATTTGTAGGACACAACCAACAAGTATTTGTGATATGTAATCACACAGTCTTGCTCTGATGCAAGATGAAAGAAAAAGGTCTGAAAGTAACACAACATTTGCTTACATAAAAATTAGCTATCCAAGTTGCTTCCTGCCAAAACCGATGAGCACTGCTGTCTTTCTGGCTCCATTTAAAATAATCTGAAATATTTTTATATCGGCACTTAAATATAACCATCAAATTTCCAGCTGTGTCCTATTTTGGTAGCTTCACCAACATGAATAGGCAGTTTCTGCTTTATTAGCTAAAGCTTGATATTTTGTGCCTATTAATGTACATATTTTTATATAGAGTCTAAATATGAAAATAAATAAAATGTCTATTTCAGTAACATATTATGAATATTTATAGTACATTTTGTTAGTAGATTGTGTTTCCCAGCATCTTGTTTATTTAGCTTTAACCATGAAGAAGCTAATAACATTTTAATCATAGACAGCTCTGAAAAGTGAAGCTAACGCTGGAGTGCCTCACAGCTGCAATTTTTCTAGTGGCCAGCAGGCAGCAGTTTCTGCAATTGCAAAAAGGTATCTGGTCCTATAAACATTAATGGGAAAATGTCAACTCCCTGACCCCCTTGTAACACTTTTTTTTCATAGTGTTAATTTCATGTCTTACAGAAAAGAACATGAAGTTAATTTTGTAAATTATGGTCATTCTTAGCGTTAGAAAGGATAAGCCAGTGTATGATCATTAACTTATAGCCCATTATTCATAAATATGGCAACATAAAAAAGTAATAATAGAATTAATAATATTAATACTTTAGTAATGATATTTTTATAATAAAGCTGTATTTGCAGATACATATAAACCAGTAAGTAAAAAAAACTCACATGATAATGTAATTGTGCAGTGACACATAAGACATCCTGCCTCAAGTCTCCCATCATCACCAATTAAATATAAATGTTGTTCAATCCAATATGACTGTTTAAGGCTGCACTGTCTTCTCAGGCTTTACATTTATTCACGTCACTGCGTGCAGAACTTGGGTTACCCTTTAAAGAACTCCTTGTGCACATATTGCTATACGTGTGAAAAGGAACAGAAATTGTGTACATGAATGTGTTTCAGAGGCTGCTCTCAGGTGGGCATCCTGCGGGCGCTCAACGAGGCGGGGATCCCTGTGGATGTGGTGGGCGGCACCTCAATTGGCTCGTTCATGGGAGCACTGTACGCTGAGGAGAAGAGCATCAGTCGAATGAGGGTCCGGGCCCACGAGTGGGCCATGGTGTGTTGATGACACACTCTGCTGACACCTGCACTCATATTTTTAAAGAGTTTCACCTCCCTGAAACTGGTTTCACTTCCAGATTTCTTTAGACCCAAGTGAAAAGCTGACTTGTTCTTTATCGACCATGGTGTGTTTTTCTTCACTTCCCTTTTTTAAAACTTTCTTTTTCAGGGTATGACTTCATACTTTAAGAAGATCTTGGACCTGACATACCCAGTTACCTCCATGTTTTCTGGAGCCTCCTTTAATTCCAGCATTAGCTCAGTCTTCAAGAACAAACAGATAGAGGTAAGGAGAGGGGCGTTTCAAACACATTTCTTACAAAGTAACAGCTCACGTGCCTTTCTGTGTTATGGGTTTTTTTTCTGTTTCCATCCTCTCCACTGCCAGGACCTGTGGTTACCGTATTTCAACATTACAACAGATATCACAGCTTCTGCTATGAGAGTTCATACTGACGGTGTGTGAAACCTCCTTTTTCCTCTAGTACTAGAAGCACTCTGACCATTTAAGGAGCTCCACTTTTTTCTCAGCTCTTTAAGAAGGAGATGAGGAAAAAAAGTGGAAAATATTAATTTAATTGTGAGATGTCTTTTTTTTATGTTTTCAAGATCTTATGAAGCTTAGAGGCAGTACCTAACCTAATCATTAATTTGTGGACAGTGTTTTCAGACACTTCATACTTGTGACTGTAGGATTGTCCTACATGATTAGGTTCGTTGTGGCGGTACGTCCGGGCCAGCATGTCTCTGTCAGGTTACCTGCCACCGCTCTGTGATCCCAAAGATGGACACCTGCTCATGGATGGAGGTTACATCAACAACCTACCTGGTGAGAAACACTGAGAGGGTAGTAAGCTTTTCTACTTGTGCTGTGTACGAGTTGAAGTACACTGGGGTGATCGCTGTTTGACTCACAAGAACAGTTATGTCAAGGTCCTTTATATTGTAAGGTAAAGGAACCACACTAATAATAACAGAGAAAACCCTAAAAGTCAGACAACTCCCTTTGAGCAAGCACTTGGTGACAGTGGGAAGGAAAAACTCCCTTTTTAACAGGAAGAAACCTCAAATCAGAACATTAGGCTCAGGGAGGGGTGGGCAATCAGTCAGACCGGTTGGGGGTGAGAGGAGGGAGACAGGACAAAAGACACACTGTGGGAGAGAGCCAGAGATTATTAATAACTAACGATTAAATGCAAAGTGGTGTGTAAACACATAGTGAGTGAAGAAGAAGCCCTCTGTGCATCATGGGAAGCCCCTAGAAGCCTAGACCTATTGAAGCATAACCTTGAATCCTTAAGGAAGGATTCAGGGTCACCTGATCTACCCTTAACTATGAGCTTTATCAAAACCCCCTCCCACCAAAAAACAACATCTTGAATGACTTAATTCACATTCATAGTAAACATGGCCAAACTTTCTAATAATGAGGTCAGCATGTGTACAACTGATTTGTGTAAGCTAAAGCTCTAAACACTCTTTCAAACCAGGTTTATCATATTGTTGGATCTGTATGATGCCTCTGAGCACAGACAGCCTTAAAATGGTCATCTCAGACACACAGCTCTGTTTGTGAGCACAGAAGCCCCTCCCACTTGATGTTTCAGTCTTCCTTTTATGAGTGGCAGCTGATTGGAAGAAAGTTGACTTCAAGAGAGAAGAGCTAAAAGTGCTTATTTCAGAGTGAGGATGGTCATTTAGAATATTTGAGCAGTCATTAAAATATGGCTATGATGCAAGCAGACGCAGACCACCGTTTAATAACAAATATTAAGAAGACGAAAGTGTGGTGCAGTGAGACCGTATGCTTATCTGCAAACTGTAGAGATATGCAAAGCCAAAGAAAGTAATATTATCTTATCAGTGGATGTATGTGATTGGCAGATACACAAACAAGAATAGGAACAAACATTTTTGGCTATATTTATCAGCTGAAAGAGGAAACTGGTGATCAGAATGTGCTTCTCTTACTCTCTCATGATGTCTAGCTGACGTGGCTCGTTCCATGGGTGCCAAGGTTGTGATCGCAATCGATGTTGGAAGTCGTGATGAGACCAATCTGACCAACTACGGTGATTATCTGAATGGCTGGTGGTTGCTGTGGAAGAGGTTCAATCCACTGGCTGAGAAAGTCAAGGTGCTTTGATTTTACCACAACTGTGGGCAAAATGACGCCAAATAAACACTCTTTGTTGCGCCATCATAGCCCTGTCAGACTGAACATACTTTCCCTCCAGGTCCTGAACATGGCAGAGATCCAAACACGGCTTGCTTACGTCTGCTGTGTGCGACAGCTGGAGCTGGTCAAAGACAGCGACTACTGCGAGTACATCCGGCCGCCTATCGACCGCTACGGCACACTGGAGTTTGGCAAATTCGATGAGATTGCTGTGAGCTTCTCCTCTCTTCCTCCATGTTTTATTTAATTCTATTTAATCTGCTGGCCCACAATCTCACTGAGAGGTTCACTGGCTGCAGGAGGTGGGGTACCAGCATGGGAAGACACTGTTTGATGTGTGGCAGCGCAGCGGTGTGGTGGACAGCATGCTTAAGGACCGACATCAGGAGGAGTTCCACAAGACCAAAACTGGTCACGTGAGTGCAAATAACAATACATATAGATTGTTCAGCTGCAATCAAGTTTGACTCTCATTCTTACTCTTGTTATCTAAGTTTAGGTCAGATACACAGGTAACCTAACCAGGGCCCTGTACTATAAAACAAGAGCTCACCACATTTATGACTGTAACAGTTAATAGTCCATCATAACTATCTGCATACAGATTTACATACGTTTTCTCCTGTAAAACAGTTTTAATCGTATGTTTTCAGTTGAGAGACAGTTAAACCCTACCTATGATATCAGAGCTTTAATAGTGGAAAAAGAGTTTTCCTTTTTAAAACTTTTTATTCAATTCATAGTCACGAGTGGGGCTGGCGCCTATCACAGCTGTCACAGGGTAAAAACCCTGCGTTGGACTAACAGGTCAATAGTCCATCGTCCATACCTTCAGTCACTCAAGCTAGTTGTTAATCACCAAATCATGCGGCTAAAGTACAACTGTTTCTCTCTTTCAGCGACTTTGAGAAACTCAGATTGAGTGTGTTTTGAAGCACTTTGTTGTCTGGCTCCTACAGAGGGACAAGATAGAAAACTTTAAAGGGCTTTCATCCTTTAGGCCCTGAGCTGCGTGTCATCTTTAAAACTCCATTGTTGGATCCGAGTTGTTATATCATTCTACTGCATTATTTTATTCACTGATTACAGCTCAATAATTATTTATAGTGTTTTTTTCTTTTAACTATTTTATTCAGCATTACTATTTAATTATTTTTATTTTGTGAATATTTATTTGCATATTAATTTATTTTTAAATTGCTCATAATTAAATATTTAGTGTATCTATAGACTAAAGCAAATGTTTATTTGCTTATATTATTTTGTTTTGTTGTTTGGTTGTCGAGTACTACAGTCTGCAGTCACAGACAGTATGAATCTTAAGTCTTCGCTGGAATGATGAGCTCTGTCTTTCAGGTGGTCACATGTCCAAATGCCTCCTTCACCGACCTGGCAGAGATTGTGTCGAGAATTGAACCCGTCAAGAATGCTTTAATCGAGGGTTAGTAAAATCTAAACTAGGAATCTGATTTCTTGCATGAACAAGGCATAGTACAAGACATACTATCATCATTATTTTAGCTTCTTTTTTTTTTTCTCTTCATTTAAAAGCCTGATCAATGAAAGGTTCTCATGCGGTCTCTAATTTGGTCTGCCTAGAGGAACTCTCTGATGAGTACCAGACAGACTACGATGAGGAGGCGGTGGAAAGTGCACTGTCTGACTATGAGGCATTCACCCCCGGCAGTGAACACACAGAGGAGGACGAGGAGGAGGAGGAGACGGCAGATACTGCTGAAACTGTGTGTATTAAACCAAGCTCTACATGAACTTTGTCAATATTTGGCTTGTTTGGAAATCCAAAACACTTAAAAATGAGAAAAATAAAAAGTTACATGTAAAAAATCTTTCAACAGGATGAAGACGTTCCAGTCAGAGTTCGACGCCGATTGAAGAACCCCCTCCAAAGTGCTCCGCTGTGATTTCCTGTCAGGTGTGCTATGACTGGAGGACAGTGCCCACTCTCCAGTGCAGTCTTGGGTGTGGTCCAGTGAGCAGCGACGTACCACGCTCACTGAACACTTCGGTAAGGTACAGGCGATGCTGCCTTCAGACAGTCACAAGTTCCCGTTGTGGTCTCCTTCAGGCTGATGCCATGCTCTCCTACTGTCTGAGCACCTGTAAAGTTAGAGTCAAGCCTTTTGGTAGAATACTAGTTTTAATGAAATGAATACATCTAAAAAAAAAAAAAAAAACCCAGTGTGTTTTGTTTTAGCTTGTTTTATCGTCATAGACTCTGACAGTGTAATTGCACCATCAGTTTTTAAAACCTAATACTTGATAAACACTGAGCCCTTTCTGGGACACTTCTCTGCCTTATTGCTTCCTGCCGTGATGAGTTCTGATCCATACAGTCCTATACAGTATTCTGTTTTATACACTTTCAAGTTAAAAACTGTTATGTGATTACAGAACACTTCAAGTACAGTGTTACCCTCATTTCCATCCAATAATAAAGGGATTTCTCCTCTTTAAGAACAGTCCACACACACGCATGTGGCAAATGCACTCTTAACAGTGACTGTGATAAGCTCTTTCAGACACTGTGTGCATCAGTCACATGTTGAATGTATGTTTTTTTACATGAAGGATGACAAATGTGTACGTCTCTTTTAAAGCAGACCTTTCAGTTTGTGTTCCGGTTTCTGTCTAACTTGAGTGAATAATTCAAAGTAGTTGATGATTGAGTGTATCATTAATGTAGCTATAGATGGTTCTGACCAACGGTATCCTCACATGTCATGGCATTAAAGTTGGAAGTATTAATGATGACTGTACTCTACCTAAGGGAGGTGCTTTCACAGATTCACTGTCACAGGAACACCTAATGGTTGGTGCTAGGTGGGATAAGGCTGTGGGCCACTCTGCCATCACTGGTAAATTACATTGTTGATTACATTTACACTACACGCATTTCGCACATGGACATTCCCAAGGACAGCTAGACACATGTACTTGTGTCATATTCCATGCTATTTGGCATGGAGGGCACAAATTGGAGGAGTGGCTGTCTTGAGAAAGCCCTGCTGGTGAAACTGATGTCACAAAAAGTGCAACACGGGTGTAAGACAGACTGAAAAGTAACACTGTCACTGATTGTAAAATCCTATTGAGAGAAATCCTCACATCACAAGTTCCCCCTGTATATGCACATGGATTTTTTTATACTCTCTCACCTAGTGTATCTCTCATCAAGTTTATTATCAGTTCCAGTTTTCAAAAAGAATCCACTTAAGCTCAGTGTGTCAACCAAAAATGTGTTTGACTATTTCCAGTTTTATTTAAAAGACATCCCACCACATTTCAGAGAAACATTGCACTTTTTATTTACTTTAAAAAAACTTTTTAGTAACAAAACTATATTTTTTATATTTATCTGACAGCATAAGGTTGTTACTATCACTATTTCTCTCTTTCTTTTTTTTTTTTTTGAATTCTTTGGGTTTTTTTTTGA
>VUQG01011325.1:5147-18136 GCA_015106755.1 Etia nguti | reverse complement strand
CCGTATTTGATAGCTTGTTGCAAGACCTCACACCGGGCACATCTACTGCGGGTGTGGTGCCTGTTATCGGACCCGGAGTTAGCAACATCCACCATAACCCGAAGAGGAGAGTCCTGGCCCTACCCCTGCCAGTGTAGCAGAAATGATGATGGACGATGGCGGCAGCAGCAGCCGTTCTTCTCTGGGTGAGTAGCTTAATGTTGTTCGTGTGTAATTTACATTGAGTAGGCTAACCACGTTATTAAATTAATGCAAGGTGAACTAGCAAACACCGTGGTAGTTACATGCGGCTGTCTTCTTGTTTGATGGCAGATACTCCCTTCATGTTGTATCAACAGAAAAGGCTAACTTGGTTATCATTTTGCAGAAAAAAGAGACTGCTAAAAATAAAAACATAAGAGGTTTTTGGACAAAGTTTGTGTTCTCCATTCTTTAAGCACCGGTTCAAGCACCGGCACCGTTTCAAAAGTACCGGTTTGGCACCGGTATCGGATAAAACCTAAACGATACCCATCCCTACTCCTATAGACTTTTAAACATCTGTCATAGTGATCAGTGCTTTATCAGTTGGGGGTAAACACGTCGCAGTAGCAGGCTTACTTCCTGTCTGGGCTGCTTGGTATCGTTGTCTCCTTCTATCCTGACACGCACCACACCGGACTTGTCCACTATCTCCTGGATGACCTTACCATTTTTACCAATCACTTTGCCTAAAGACAAAGAACACAGAAAAAGATCAAAAGGTGGGAAGTCGCAGCTTAAGTCAAAAAGATGAGACACTAGTAAACTGAGGATATATAAGCACGGTATATGAAAGTTTTTGTTTTAAAAAATGAGATTCATGTTGCTCAGAAGTTGAGCAAATAACGTACTGAATGAATGTATGACTTGTCACCAATTACTCATTGCTGGTACTAAATACCAACTTCTTTATACCCTTCTTAAAATAGTTGAATCTACATACCAACAAGGTTTCTTGGCACCTGGACTGAATCCTCTACAAATTCCAAGTAGCTTCTGGCTTTCTTCACTGCCTCTGCTGTCTAAAGGAAGACACAGGGTCGCTTACATATATTGCACACTCAGCTGAAACATATACATAGCCCACAGTTACCACTGTACAACATGTACAGTATACACACAAAGAGCACGTCTAAATAGTCCCACACTATTTCTTTCATAAATAACATTCTCCATGTGAGATCGTTATAAAAAACAATGAGACTTAGCAAATCCAATTTCATGTCAGCATTTTCATATTATGTCCCACCTGCCATACAGGAAAAATTATGGATTTTTTAAATGGTGTTAATTTCTTTGTAGGAATATCGTCAACTAAAAACAAACTATTTCATAAGAAAGATATGTTATTACTTCTCTTCTTGTTCACAGTTAGAGAAAGCATCTATACCGTTTACCAGTTTAAGTGCACAAAAGTAAAAGTAGATTTTCATCTTAAACACCATGTCACCCTCGTCATCACTTCTCTTTCACACATCCTCACTGGCAGGAGCTAAGATGTAAGGAACAAGCATATTGTTGTATAGAAAAACAAACCCTGCTGATAATCCAATTCATACTGAAAGACAATTTAGCCAATTTAAGCTAGATAAAATACTAAATATTTACTGATTCTGATGTGCAAATTACTTTTACCTTGCTTTTATATACAGCAGGTAAATAAGTATTGAACAGGTCACCAATTCTCTAAGTAAATATGTTTCTAAAGGTGCTATTGACATCAAATTGTCACCAGATGTCGGTAACAGCCCATGAAAAATGTAAATAAAAATAAATTTAAAAAGGCATGGAAAGTCATGACACCAGCTGAATCTATCAGTAACTAGAAAGCAATCCTGCCACTTAGTGCAAATTAATATCAGCTGATTCGACTGATGGCCTATAAAAGGTGTCTCATTACCAAGATGTCACACAAGAAACATACAAGATGAGTAAAACCAATGAGCTCTCGCAAGACCGTCACAACCTTATTGTTGCAAATTTTTCACCATAAAACAACCACGACCTCCCTGCAAGATTTCAGACAGCAGAGTGAAAAGAATTATCAGAAGAGTTGTTCAAGAGCCCAGTACCACTTGTGGAGGGCAACAGAAAGAGGTACAATTGTTTTAGTACAATTGTACTCACCACACAAGACTCCACTGCTGAAGAAAAAGCATGATGAAGCGTGTTTAAAGTTTGCTGAACAACATTTAGACAAGCCTGTGAAATACTCAAAGAAAACAGTCTGGTCAGATGAGACCAAAATGAACCCTTTGGATGCCATAAGGCACTCCAGGAGGTCAAAGGCACATCACCCCACAAACACCATACGAGGGTGACGTTTCAGCAAGACAATGATCAAAAACATACAGCCAAGGGAACTCTCAGCTGGTTTCAGAGGAAGAAAAAGCTGCTAGAGTGGCCCAGCCAATCACCTGACCTGAATCCTTTTGAAAATTTTTAGATAAAGAACTAAAACTCAGAGTTCATAGAAGAGCCCCACAAAACCTTCAGGATTTAAAGACTATTTATGTGGAAGAATCACATAAAGCCCACATTACAACTACTTTTCCATACAGGAGGCGCATTGAAGCTCTCGTCACCAACAAAGGCTTTTGTACAAAGTATTAAATGAACTTCAGTAACTGTGTCATTTCTCATTATTACACATAATTTACGGACATCTATGGTTTGATTTCTTTGCATGTATGAATTGGCCGACATCTGGTGAGAATTTCATGTCAATAGCACCTTTAAAAAGTTACTCAGATCATTTGTGACGTGTTTAATAGTTATTTTACCTGCTGTACGATCCAGTAACCCCTACTATCCCCTGTATTACCAACCTACCTCCCCATAAATCCTGAAATTGCCTGACTCCTCATCCAGCTCAATGGCAGTTACACCTGTAACCTTCCGGGCTTGCTGGATGTTGCTGCCATGGCTGCCAATGGCCAGGCCCATTAGATCCAGTCTCACTGCAAACTCCTCCTGGAAGGAAGACACCAAGTGCCTGGAGTTCTACAAAAAACACCAGGACATAGTCACAATCAATGAACTCACTCAGCTCTGCCTGAAGCTTTCATCCTGTACAAAAACTGAACAACAACAAAATTAAGCATACTGTGTTTAATTTTAAAAATGTTGATGTAAAACTGTTCATGTCACATCTGTAAAACTATCTGAATATTCTTTACCACCAACTTCTCTGACATTAAACAAACACTAAATGCTCAACCTTACAGAGGTTGAAATTATTGAAATATCTTTGGTAATATGATTGTGTCCATGGATGCTGAGCTCATGGACTAACAATGATCAGAGTAACTGCCAGTGGCTTGCCAATCAAGGCATTTTTTGTCTTGTTTTTCCATGCATTACATTACACTTATCAGATTCATGAGTCATTAACTTTATCAGCTTCACTACATCTTCATTTTAGTATTTCTACATATTACTGACACTTTTGACACAGATGCAAATTCAAACTCTGTAAGGAACAGCTACACTGATCGATCGTCGCAAAACTAGAGGACAAAGAAGAAGACGATTCCTGTCTGTAGATGTGATTTTAAAGTATTTGCAAAGATGTTACTTTGTCTTCTTTCCTTAACTTCTTTAGATTGAAAGATTGATATGTATGAGGAGCACATGTTGCAGGGCTGAGCAGAGACAGGTGAGCTACTTTAAACAAATTAAAAAACAAACAAAAAAACAAAAAAAACCCCAGACTGAACAAGTTTTTTGAAAAAAAATTTAGTAAAAGAAAAAAATCTGTCAAATTTTATAACTTTATACAGTTTTTGCTGTTCAGCTAGCATCTGCCTACTTACAGTCACCCAATGATAGGCTAAATCATCCATCACTGTATTTTAGGGGTGGGGAACTCCAGGCCTGAAGGGTCAGTGTTTAGATATCACCCTGTGTCAAAACACCTGAATCAGATGATTAGTTCATAACCAGGCCTCTGGAGTACTTCAAGACATGTTTGGGAGATAATTTGTTGGATCAAAGACACATCTAAAACCTGCAGGACACCAGCCCTTGAGGCCTGTAGTTCCCCCACCCAAGCTGTATATGAAGGCCACACTGCTGGAATAGCTTACGTTATTGGAATTATATGACAATCAGTCTATAGAGATCATTGCCTGATACTAATTGGCACAATAAAAAGCTATAAGCAAAACAAAAAGTGCTCATCTAAAACATACACTTTGGCTACTGTTTGAGCTTACTTTAAGCAGTAGGATTGTATTTTACCATTTACTATTTTACTAGCTGGGCCCACATCCTCATTTTAGGTTTGACAGCATTTTAGTAGATAAAGCTGAATGGCTTGGACGTGAATTGAGCTGCGGTTTGGGGAAGGCCTTAAAGAGGACTGGCGGCGGCTCCCGGGCCTGGCAGATCCCCATGTACTAAATAGAAGTGGAGAAGTTAAAGAATTGAAAAGGGGAGGGACGGAGGGGCACGTAAACGAGAATGAACAGCTTGTAGAACTGGGGGAACATATATAGAAGAGAACTGATTGGAGGCGTGGTCACGCTCCTGAAATTCCAACACTTTATCTCCAAAATAAATGGCCTGAACTACTAACTGTGATTGTTCCACGGCAACTACAGTGCATACAGTAACCCCAGAACAGCTCAGTAACAGGTTTTTTCTTCCCATCACCCTACCTCAAGGTGTTTTGTGGCTTCCTGGTTGCGTGACATTAAAAGTAGCTTGGTCCTGAGGCTGCGCAGATGCATGTCACTCAGCAAAGACACACGCTTCACTGTCGTCTCGTTGGTAGACTAAACACACACAAGGAGGAAATAAAAAGACTTATGCAAATATGCAGGGATACTCCTCTGTTTGTGATCACTAAAAGAAATGAACAGCTGAGTCACAGAATACACAAACATGCAGTGCAGGATAAAGGTGTAGCACATCGTGCATTAGCCTTGGTGCCACTGTACATATCCACATGTGATCACAAAATCACAGAAAGCCAGTTACCACAATCACTAGTTGGCTGGTCTCAGGGCAGTATGAGATGTGAGAGGCTCCCACGGCTTTCTTGAAGTCTTTATGAGCATTTTCATTCTGGCACCTGTCCATAAAAAACAAAAAACATATTACCTTCCAATCCTTAAACAAACAGTTTACATCTACATCTGAAAAATGAGAAAACAGACCATATATAACAGGTACAATAAAGGCTCTACTGCATATACACACTCTCACTGCTAATGAACTGAACAAGCCTGTTAGGATCTGTTTGTCTCTAATTTTGTTGCTGTAAAGGTGCTGTACATACGCTTCTTGTAGATCCTGAGGAACCGGGACAAAGCACTTGTGAAAGGAGTTCTTGGTGATGGCCTTGTTGGTGTTGACTGGACGCAGACGTTCAAAGGTCACTATTTCGTTGTAAGTCGCGTCACAGGCTGCATACTCAATCACATAGAACTGGAAATATGGACGGGTTCAACAAAAAAACTGAATAAGTAGGATACTATTCACAGTGCCTATAGTCACATGTACAAAAAATGTTTTACTCACATCTCCCTTCATCATGCGGACTTTAGCCAACCACCAACCACACGGCTCAAGTTCAGTGGCTCTAGAAAAGATCTGCCAGCAGATGAAAACACAAACAGGATAAGGCACATATAGAAAGAAGCAGGTGAGGACGAAAGGAAAAGAAAAAAAGAGAGAACCTATATCTGTGTCCTCACCTCCACTTCGTCACCCTCTCCAATCTCCTTCTTGACATCAGCAAGTGGGGGAATCCTGACATCACTGAAGGGCACTTGGCGTTCTGGCTGCCAACTGACAAAAAATAGACGCCATTTTTTTATTTTGCCTAAAACATGGTGGTTCTGCATCTATGTAAAAATATTCAATTGACATGTTTTATGAAAACTGGTCAAATGCAGGAGAAATAAAGACTCACTTGTTCTCAAAGGCAATGGTGAGAGAGTCATCGTGGATATCTTTGACAAAGCCCTGCAGGAGGGACAGAAACACAGATCAGTGGTTAAATATAGTTCCTGCTTTAAAATAAGGTATTTTTTTTCATGTCTAGCAGTGAAAGGGACATTTTGGGTATGGAACCCGTTTTTTGTTTTTTTTATCTTGAGCATGTACACAAAGTATATACACGTTGTTGACAAGATGCACACTCCTGCTGATTGTTTTCCACTGTCTCATCTGTATACCACTGACAGTAAAACGCTAAGATATTCACAGCACTAGCAAGCAATTTTGAAGAAAAGTGCTAGGATGTAAACAAGGGATGTGCACAATAATGAATTTAAAATACTTAAAACCCTGCATGAAAAGAAACAGATTGAACACATTTGTTAAACACTAGGATACAGTGTGACAGCACAAAGAGTAAAACTGAATGTGAACATAACTACGTTTCCCACAGATTTAGATTCAATTTGTTGCAGAAGGTGGGCATGTGCACGCAGATAAGTGATGTTGAGCTTTTGTGTATGGAAGGCACACACTGGCTTTCTTAAAAGAACTATTACATAATGTGTTTATATTATCTAATTTTTAAATACTTTTCTCCCCTGCAAATAATTTAATAACCAAGTAGCCTAGCCTCCCACAGCTTCACTCCAACTTTCAGGATGTTGGATGTCAATTAGCAGCTGACTGATACTGATGACCGCCACAACACTCAATGAGTAATAGCAGCCAAACTTTCAAAATAAGAGCAAGGCATTTATCTATTATTAAACTGATCATCGATGGCTTTAATTTTTCATATGGATGAAAAAAATGTAATAACTATCACACTGTTGTTAAATCTCAGCAGCATCTTAAAACTGGACTAGTAAAATCTGAAACCCATAAACAAAGACTTCTTTCAGCTGATTCCTTCAGGGGTTGCCACAGCAGACCATCTGCTTCCATGTCACCCTATCCCTAGCATTCTTCTTTGTCACACCAACAGTCTGTCTGTCCTCCATCACTACATCCATAAACCATCTGTGATGTCCTCCTCATTTCCTCCTGTCTGGCAGCTCCATCTTCAACATCCTTTTTCCAGTATATCCACTGTTCCTCCTCTGCACATGTCCAAACCATTTCAGCCTTGCCTCTCTAACTTTGTTTCCAATATGCTGAACCTGAGCTGTTGCTCCGATGTACTCATTTCTAATCTTGTCCATTCATTACATTTCCACTGAAAATCTCAACATCTTCACTTCTGCCACCTCCAGCTCGGCCTCCTGCCTTTGAATCAAAGCCAAACCTGCAGGCAGTGAAACCAGCAACTTTCAATACCATCTTGAAAATCTTCCCTTTTACTTTTGCTGCTATTCTTCTGTCAAATTCAAGTACCAGAAAACAAACAAAAGAACAACAAAAACAAAGGACAGTGGCAGTGGGCTGAAGAAAAGTATTTTATTGAGACACTGACAGCTTCGTCAACTTCTTCAGGTAATTTGGGAGTTACACCAATTACTATCAGAGAAAGAGAGCTTTGTTGTCACTGTCTTAGTTGATGTTTTAACATTTTTAACACTGGATTTATTAGCATATTATCTGCAGTAAACATCATACTTTCTTACACTGTGTGAGATGGCATGTCTGAAACCTTAATATGTAACCGCAACTGATAATAGTCTAGCACTACTATTTAATACTGTGGTATGCTAACACTGTGACAGCGACATCAACATCACTGATTGTAACAGATAGCGACCAACACAGATAGTTTAGTGTGTAAAATATCTAAATAAATAAATAACAAAATGATATCTTTGATAAGTATGGACTTGTTTTGCACGAGAAAGTTTTGAACTGCTTTCTGGCATTTGCCAAAAAATGATCGCCTGTATTTAATCTGTTGTAAAATTACTTGTTAGCCTATAATCTGTCAAACATATGGCAAATATATCTCTTATGAAAGGTATAAAGTCATTTTGATGCTAGAAGCAACATTCCTATCACAAGGTAGAAGCTGCAAAATAACTTTGATATATCTTTTATTTATCCAGAAAGTGTTATTGACATTACAAATGCCTTTTTCAAGAGAGATCTGGCCAAGAGGGCAATGAAAACGCAACAAATATATCATCATAGTTCTTTCATACATAGACACAATAACAGAGAGACATAAAAACACTGTTAAACTAGTAATTTCTTCACTTAACGTATAACTCCTTCATAAATCCTAATGAATACAGTCTATTTAACAATAGAAGTAAAGATATCATTAAAAAAAAACCACCAACAAAAAGAAAACACACACAGAAACATCAGAAATCAGTTTTGGCAGTGGATCATTTTTTGGCACAACACCTGTGCTAGTGTCAGACATGAAAGGCACCCAACCCTACACACCAGACTTGAAAGTACTGAACCCCAGGTTCAATGCGTTCGGACACTTATTTAAGCCATGTGTCTCGCTTGCGTGAAGGACGGTGTTGATTACATTTAAAGAAAGCACACACACCTATGTCTAAAGAGTTTAAGACACAGGCGTAGCAGAGTGGACAGAATCACCCAGGAAAAGGGGTTAGCTTAAATAAGGAAAAGCAATGAGCACAGTGTGAAAATGCAGTAGTACAAAAGAAGTCATGGGCTGTGAAGGTGAGACAAGAAAGAAAAACTTGGAAGTCTGGAGAAAAATGAGAAGAGAGAGGAGACGTAGGGGGAGAAGAGGCGAGGGTGTTGCTGTGGGCAGCACGTCTAGAAATAGCTTTAAAGTCGATGGTATCAGTGACCCACTCGACATGCCAGCTGGTCGGGATTGACAAGGAACAGCTGGCTCACACATACCGAAAAAATTGCTTCGGCATGATGGAGTATCAAATAATAGACAGCGACAGTCAGTCGTGAAGTCTGTGCGGAGAGACTTCAAACTCTCTCACACCACCAACCGTGGTGCCTTCGCAACACGACAGACTTTAATAAACTACATGACGGTATAATGGGCTAGTCCTCCGTGGTTCTGATATCAGCTCAAGAGCCAATGATGACACATGCAGATACTACTTACTTCAGCAACACCTTTCGACGTCAACAGCTAGGCAACTATCAAGTTAGCTAACTTTTAGCTCGAGAAAGCTGCACAGGAAGTCAAGTAAAATTAGTAACAGCTGCCCTGTGTTATGTATTCGAGTTATCCCATGCAAGACTGCGGTTCTTCCAAACTGGCTTTAAACAAAGGTCCCCAAAAGTGTCAGCTGGCGAAGACATGGGAGTGACGCTAGCTTAGCTTGCTAATTATGGCTAGCACTGCTAGTACAAGCTAATATCGAACTCTCGGGTACGTACAAAGGAAGTCGGATCATGTTGCCGCAATCCACGAGACTTAAACTAGAATACTGTACCGTATGAAAAACTTTTATGTTTGAAACTGCATTGATGAGCCGGTTTTTACCTTGTAATAAGCCCCGTTGGAGCCACGGACCTCCACCGCCAGTTCTTCCATATTGGAAACGCAAAGGATGTTGGGACGACAGGTGCTCCTACAAGCGTCAGGAGGACTTGACATCTTAGCACCAGTAAAATAAATAACAACCCAGTACATGTAAAATTTGCACATTCAAAACTGAATTAAAATGAAAATATAACTTGTCATCCTAATGTAGCTTACCTGACAAACCAAAAGTGAAACTACAAAAGATGAATGTCCTTTCATTTGTTTTCTAGTTTCAGGCCCGTTTTATTGCTAAGGTACATTCAGAGCTTGTTGCTATATTTACTATTTGCTGTAGCTACTCTTGGTGTCATAATGGCTATTAGAAGACACCTACCAAATCACTTTCAGTACAAGTTATTCCATTCTGTGCAATAACACAGATAGTTAGACTGAGTTAATCAAACCAAACTGACCTAATCAAGAAAGCTGGTACAGTTGCAATACTTCTAGTTTGAAAATCCCCATTTCAGTTTCCCGGAGCAGTGTTTCCTTGCAGAACTAGGGTGGAAGGATTGTCACACAAAAGGTTTGGTCTGATTATGTGATATTTAGGAGCAATATTTACTGTGGAAATGTAGTGGAGTACAAATGGAGTACAAAAAAAACCCTCCACACAAACGTAAAGACAGTCAACTTCAGATGGAATTCAATTAAGGTTAATTTTATTTACATACTGCCAAATCATAGCAAACGTTGCCCCATGGCACTTCATACTGTAAGGTAAAGAGCACTATCAGAATATAAATGTAGGTCTCTTTTATTGGGATACAGCCTTGAAATGCTGCTCCAATAGTAAACATCATCAATAGCAATCTGTTAATAAAATATAGAATTTAATATTGGTGTTAAGTCCCTTCTTCTACCTTTGTCTAAGTTTGTTTTGGTAATAATGACAGTTGTAGAAAAAGGGTTAAAATGCTTTGTTCACCCGTGGTTAGACTATGACAACAACAAAAAAGGCATTTGATGTGCATATCTCTGTGGTGTGAGATTCAAACTTAAGAGATACATGCTCCATTTTTTAGTTTTTTAATTTCCCGTGTTTAAACCTATTTTAAAAATCCAGCTTTACCTGAAACTAGACCTTCTCAGGTATAAGAAAATGTAGCAATGTACTGAGCAGCAGGGAAAAATTAAACAGTCTGATGAATAGCCCTGAAAAGGCAAACTTGTGGTGCCTTAGAAGAAAAAAAAGAAGAATACAGGGACCTCACCTCATCTTTGCGAAGAGTTCTGGCTGCTCGCCTCTTTTTTTTTACAGGTGGGGATTTGGTCCAGTGAATCCCTTTTCAATCCCTGCATTGCCATTGTACGTACAAGTCACTTCAAAGTCATACAGAGTGATGACATTTGTCCTACAGTGAAGCATTTATGGTCCTGATGAAAGTTCATTCTTCCAGAATGATGACAGTAGTTACTAAAATGATTGGTGCACTTGAAGAAGAAAAAAATAAAGCCCCTACAATAGATATGCTAGCCACCGGGCATATGCACAGGTTGGTAATGTTAATTATAATAGTACCAAAATATTGTGTAAAACACAACAAATGTCTTTTTTTGCAAACTGTTCCAGAAACCTGGTGCAATGCCTTATTGACAGACTTATTTTCAGTGTTTCTGTTATTAGCCAAATGACATACATTGGTGTGTAGTACAACATAATGAGTAATCAGCAAACTGCTTTGTATTCACAGCAAAAGCTACAGTTCTCTAAAAATCAGAGTTTCTGTATTTTTATTATTTTGTTGTGCTAAAAAGATATGGGAAGAAGAGAACTCTTTAGCACATCTCTCCCCTAGCGTGCATTCTGAGGACTAATGCAGTATTCAGTATTCTTTTTCCGCTGCTATGGCCTATTTCGTCGTGTTCAAATTAGTACGTTTGGCTCATTTGAAAAGTGTATAAAAGCTGTGTAATACAAAACAGCAAACCTTAAAAATGTTCAAAATTGTCAAAATATCTCAAGTACTGAGAATACCTTCACATACATTGCAGGTGACAATTGCTTCCAGCTAATGGTGCTTGAATCCAATATTATTTTATCCCAGTTTTCACAGGAAAAATATGCCTAATTTGAGTGCATCTTTTAATCAGCTAGGTATAATTTTCTAAAAGCTCCCTGGCAGGGTTACTCTGTGGATCTGGTAGAGGAACATGTAACACACAAGACTCTACAGTGAATGTGGCAGACAGGCAAACAGAGAGCAGGTGCTGGCTCATCTTTTACAAACAGCCACTGTGACACCTAGTGGCGAATAGTTACTCTCTTGAGGTCTGCTAACCCCGTGCAGCAGATGCTGTATTATTTCTGATCTGGCATCACCATCAGACTGCACCAGAGATAAACTATATGTTAAAAGCAACCTCAGCAATATAACATCAGTGTGTCCACAGTGTACACTGATATTTCCAAGTTAGTATTTTTGTTCATCGATACACGTCAAGTTGGATGGAAAACAGATTCACCTTGTCGTCAGTTTGGAAATTTCACTTGGACATTTGTTTAGTTATTAAAAAAACCCCAAAAGGATCACTTGCAACAAATTGGTGGTCATATCTAGTCGTGTAGTTGCAAATAAAGAGGAAAGCCCCAACATCAAAATTCAACTAAAATAATTGGAAAGGGTTTTCACTCCCAGATGAAGTGAACAGAATTTCAGTAACAATTTACAGACTGACAGGTATGACAATGATCTTTATTTTTAAGAAGAATGAACTGAAGCACATAGAAAGTGAACATTTGTCTTCATATATCATATATGATATATATATTGTGTGTATCTGTGTGTGAATTATGTAAAGAAATCCTGACTGTAGACACACAGAAATGTACTCGGAACCACGTAAGTGTTGCTTAACACTTCAACAGGTGCTGACAATGTATATTTTTTAAATATTAAGGTTAAGTTTAATATTTAAATCAAAGTATTTATTTGTCAGACAGAAATTATTCTATCATATAATTCACTACACTTTAAATGCCAAAGTTTTTTTGAAATGGTCTTTTTTCCAAAATGACCTTTCAAAGGGCTATGTCGACACATACCTGAAAAACAAAACAAAACAATAATAATATAACTGAATTAACTACGACATTTATTTCTTCAAAACGTCCACTGTGTCCAAATAAGATTCAATAAAGAATAATGTGAAGTCATAAATAATAGATATACAGTATATGGATTTATCCTAAAAGCACAGTGGTTAACGTATAATGTGTTATGTGCAACATAATAATCACAGGCTGAATTTAAGTCAATATATCACATAAGCATGCAACAGCATTCAGTGATGTAGATTTATAATAATTTGTTTTTTCTTAATTGCAGTTTTATGTTTTGTTCTAGTAACCCTCGATCCAAGGATAAATTCCATTAAGAATAAGACAGTACACTTTGCTATTAGGTGAAATGACGAATGACGTACACTGTTTAGCTTTAAATGCATGTGTAAAAAAAAATGTAAAACCAGGTGCATGAATCTAAATAAAAATTATATATATATATATATATATATATATATATATATATATTTTTTTATATATTTAAAAATAAAA
>VUQG01011322.1:3376-18020 GCA_015106755.1 Etia nguti | reverse complement strand
GATGATGCAATTTAAAATGTAATTTAATACTTGCATACTTCACAAATTTATTTAAATTCTTAATCTGCATGTGTCATATTTACATACTTACCTAGATACTGCAATTTGTTTTTGGAAAGCAGTAGCATAAAATGAATCAGAATAACATTTTAGATGCTGATCTATACAACTGGAGTGTGTGTGTGTGTTTGTTTTTATGCATACAGACAAGAAGCACCACACCATGACACTTACAGCAGTGGTGTGATGACTGTTAACATGCTGTTAGAGCTTGCATTCACCTTGGGATGCTGTCAAACTGGAGTACAGTATTCACGGGCGCCCAAAAGATTTGTTTTTATGCATGATTTGCGGCTTGACAGCTTCATACATGCAGCCCCCGCGCTCTTCACTACTGTACGTCAGGATGCTTTGCTTCCATCAGTCCAGACGGCAGAATTATTAACTTAGCTCTGTTAAAGTAGAGTTTCGGGAAAGTAACCCACACATCCTGCCGGCTGCTTACACTGGTGGAAAAAAACAATAATTTAGCCCAGGTTCATCTGATTTACTTATAATCACTATTTTGGATGTATAATTTAAGCCGAATGGTTTAAAGGAGAACCCAAGTGCTGTTTCTTCTTCATAGTTTGTAATCAGATTTTGCGTGAGGTAGCGTGTAAGAGAGAATCAAAGGAAATCCTTGAAGTGTTGTTCATGACAACTTTTATTTTGTTTACATCTTCCAGTTAGATTCCAACAAGGTCATTACATCTCAGCTCATCGAATAAAAAAGCAAACAAAAAAACTTGAGTATCACAGAATTATGCAAAATTTCAGGTAATTTTAAGGGATAAAGATAGTGATGCTTTTTTTCTAGTATCATTGTGTTGAGGGGCCATTTCAGAAATCCATTATCTGGAAAACTACTTGAGCTAGGCCCTTCAAAGTTTTTGGTATTATGGCTCTATGAATATGGGCTCTCTGGAGTGCATGCAGATCAAGTTAACATAGAAAGACAGATACTTGGAAGTCCCGTAATTATTTGTGAGTCTGATCTCTGACAGCAGATTTGGAGGTTGGTAGAAACCGAAATTTTGCAAGTAGGGGACAAATGTTTTGTTTATAAAAAAACAAGCTGCATCATATCCTTTCACAGTCTAAATCCGGTGAATAGTTTCACACACGTTAAAGCTTAAATATGAAAAAGAAACATACTTTCACCCAACTTCAGTGCGATATTCCCCCGGTGTGATACCAAATCCAAATCATCTTTTTTAGAAAGGGCAAGTTTCTGTTTATGTTATATTCAAAATTTACGATGAGTTTTTGAAATGCTCGTATTTATGTCAAAATGTAAAGGTCCAAGCACAAGTAGATACATGTTAGAAGAAGAAGAGTGCTAGAAAAATGTCTAAAACTTTCATCCCCTTATTTTTGGTCATGTGTTTATTGTAGAAACAGTAGAGACCTAAAATTCTGCATAATCCATATTAAGACATTATTTTCTTTTTCTGGCTAATCTGTGATGGTTAGGTGGAAGCGTTTGACTGAACAATGTAGTGTCCTTAGTGGGATTTTTCTGTTTAGACCTAATTGTTGCTGTAGTAATATAGAAATATAGGAATGTGTTAAGTAAATAATGAGCTCTATGTTGTTTATATGTTAAGTTATGGTACTTTTTAGCAAAATATGACCAATTATATAAAATATATTCCTAACCAGATATACTTTTTTTTGGTAAAAGACCAGCGATTTGTTTTTCTGCTGCATCGTGCTGTACTCAGGGGAACGTGTTCACCTTTGCTTTCTCCCTCGCCTCATCAGGAGTTTGAGCAATTTAACAAGCGGCTGGGTGAAGTTTCCAGACATGTGCGCATCCCCCTGCCTGTGTCCAACGTCCTGTGGGAACACTGCATCCGTTTGGCCAACAGGACTCTTGTTGAGGGGTAAGAAAGTTAAGAAGTGTATGCAGTGAATTATTGTTAAACCTTAAATACAAAAAACCCAATCTGTTTTTGTACATAATGTTTTCCCCCCTTTACCATCCGTATGGAGCACCGACTCAAAGCCGTGGGTCGCAGTCTTGGGGTCTGTCTCTGAGTCATTTGCTGCTTTATGGAAAGGCTGTTCTCTATTGTCATACTGTTATGGGCTGCTCACAGTAAAAATAACCTATAACAGGGGCAGCGACAGTTTAGAGAAGTCTGTCACTCAGTTTCTCTACTTTAACATGAGCCAGAGATTCATATGAAGACTCGCTATTCCCTCCAGCAAAAAGCACTACAGGCTGTTTGCCATTGGCAGCAACCATCTCCTCAAATCTACTGAAACAAGTGCACATCCCAATTTGAGTCGGGCTGCCATCTGCACGAAAAGAAAATTGGGCTTTTTTTTGTCTCTCTGCACAAATATCATTTCCCAAACATATACTGTGTCCACTCAAACTAAGCCTTTTTTACTATTTAAGTATATAATTAAGAAATACATCTTAAAATCAGTGAATAAAACACGATACGATACATCTTTGTTCATCAAATATTTCGAAATATGAGCAAAACAGCACAAATTTCTGTCAAATAAGGTTCAGGCAGAATCAATACCTGAATTTTAAATGAACCAGTTGTGCTTATATGCGTATCCACCCACCTCCCACAATCCCCAAAATGCCTTTCCTAAAGCCAGGAAAAATCTGGGTATGAAAGATTTCTTTAGGATATACTGGTGAATGCAAAGCAGTTGAAGTGAATGCTGTGTGACACTTAACTACAAGGAGGAAAGAAGTGTAAAGAGTTTGGCGTAGGAGAACTTGACTGTCCTGCACAGAGTCCTCACCTCAACCTGAGGGAACCCTTTTGAGATGAGTTGGACTGGAGCCTGCGAGCCAAGCCTTGTTGTCCAACATCAGTGTCTGACCTCACCAATGCACTTCTGGAAGAATGGTCAAAAATTCCCATAAATGCTCCTAAACCTTCTCAGCAGAGTTTAAACTGTTATAGCTGCAAATGGTAGGCTGACATTATATTAAGTCCTATGGATTAAGAATGGGATGTCATTAGAGTTCATGTGTATGAACCCAGAAGAGTGAATGCTTTTGGCAATGTAGTATATGATACACTAACGAATATATGATACATTAAAGGGTTAAAAAACTGAGGTTCATCAATCTTTGGTGATTTTTTTTTAAATTACTATTACAACCTTGTCCTTCTGGATACAAACCAAGCATAAACATCTTTGGGTCTGTTGGAATTTCTTTTGAAATAATCTCTCATGTCACACTGACCTCTTTGCAAAGTATTTTAATCTGGAACAGTTTTCCTTTAACTTCGGTGCTTTTTACAGTCTTTTCTGCTTAAACAGATCTTTTTACTCTCAAGTTACAGTCATTAATAGTGCCACTCAATTTGTGTTATGAGCTGAGATATTGCCTCAGTGATTTGAGGCTCACACTTCTTAAAAGAATGACTCTTTTATTTATTTCTCTCTGTGTTTGCTCCCCAGTTTAAACATCTGCATGTCATAAATTTAAAAAGAAAATTCTTTCCAAAGCGTGTTGTCAAAGCAGCGGGAAGAGCAGAGAAATTGACCTGCCGTCCATAAAACTGTATCTGGTTCCTTCAGAGGTATCCCCTGAGAAAAGCCACTCGACAATGCTGCCATCGCCTCCTCTATTCATGTTGGCAGTCGCATCTCTGCAGCCTCACCAAATGCCCATCAGGGGATTACCTGACACAGGCCACTCACACAAACCGCAGAATGCTCTTGACACATCTCTTGTAATGCGTTTTACCACTTTCGCCCTTGCAAGGGAGCAATATGGGTTGTGATAGGTGACAGATTGTCAGGGGTTTTGGGGGGGTTTTGGTTTTTTCTCAGCACCTCCACTGTCGCTTTACTCAGGCTCGCGCACGGAGCATATGTGTGAAGTATGTTTTTAGATGGATGGTGCGATAAATCCCTCTGATCGGACAGATTGGGTGCACAGCAGCATCGAGTCACGCCGACTGGACGGTGACGAAGCGAGAAATAAGCAGCTGACAATCATCGTGAAGTTTCACACATTTTATCGGGAATGTGAAAGGACGCCGACTGACGTCAAAGTTATCCCGAGTTACAAATTCAAAGCAGGTTGCGCTGAACCGTGTTGAAGCCAGGGAACGCGGTTCGGGTTAAAAACAAGTCCTTGCTAAGTGGCCTTGTTCTTTCCAAGTGTTTTAAAAAAGAGGGAAAACATCGACTGCAAGGCATAGGTGGATGCCTCGGCCTCATCCACCGAGAGAAGGGAACATCTTTACTTCCCTACACGTTTGCTGAGCGTTCTTCCTCTCGTTGCGTAAGAGAACTTTTGAACCCTTTCCAATGAGCAAATGGCCCATTACGACTGCAATGCTTGGCAAATTTAAGCTGCTGTTGCCGAACGCCTGCCTGGTTCTCCCAGTACACTCTCCAAACACACATCTCCCAACCCTCTGGCACACCGAGATAGAGTGGTCATATTTATTTGTTTGTACTCCGACTGCCCCAGTCTGTTATTAAATTTCTCTGTCCAGCGCTTGTCCCTCCCTCCTCAGAAACTCGCAAAAACAGCTTCGTTAGCATTCTGAGCCGCAGCTCAAATGCTCGCCACCAAAAACTCTGGCAGGTTTGACAAGAAAAAGAGAGGGAGAACGACAACAGAGGTGATGAGAAAGAGAGAGAGAGAGAGAGAAAAGCTGAAGTGTGAGACGGAGAGAGTTTGCAAAGTGCAGATGTGTTGTGTGGAGTGCTAATGTACTGGAGATGTCACAGTCTGACCTGCCAGTACGCAACAGTCCTCGCTGCCAAACACATGGAACACAAACAGACACACACACTGAAATGCATGTGTACTCTGGCCCACACACACGTACCAACACCACAGGCCGTGTGGAACAACCCGATTCAGTGTAATACTGAAGGGAAATATAAAAGAGCCCAAATGCCTACACCCTTAAATACACATACAAGGAAATTCTGTAAAAACACACGTGTGTAACAGCTGGAACTCAAAACAGGTTTTGGTCAAACTTGATTCCATAATTAAAAATATACACTAAATATATTCATCCAAATTCACAAAAATAACGCAAAATATAGAATTAATCCTAAATAAATAAATAAGCATTCTTACTAATATTAAGTAGTATATTAAGTATTTTAATGAAACAACAGCATATTCTGCAGTGATATCACACTGAACAAAACCATAAAATTTAAGATGATTTAACTTGGATTGTCACAAGATGAGACTTACTATATGACACTTTGGTTTAAGAGAACTGATTTTAAAATACAGAAAAATCATCTCAGTTAATTAACAGGAATTCAGCACCATGTAAAAGTGAAAGCAACGCCCTGTTCGTTTAATTTGGAGTTAATATTTGGTATTTTTCTTCTGAGAGATTTACAGAATTTAGGTAAATAAGGACTAATTTTATTTTACTGCATTTTTTTTTACATTAGGAGGAAAATCTATGAATAATTGTGATATCAGTATTGATCAGAATAATCAGGATTGTCATTTTAGCCATAATCGTGCAGCGCTACCAGTGACGTGGTCCCAGTGGCAGCCATAACATTCCTCCACCGTGTTTGACAGATGATGTGAGAAGCTTCAGATCATGAGTTGTTTCTTTCCTCCTTCATATTTTTCTCATCCCATCCTTCTAGTACAAGTTGATTTTTGTTTCTTCTGCCAAAAGATTTTTTTCCCGGAACTGTGCAGGCTCTTGTACATGTTTTCTAGTAAAGTATGATCTGGCCTTCCTGTTCTTTAGTGTCACCAGGACTTTGTACCAGCACCTCTCTATTTACATTCATGAAGGCATGTGTCCCTCCCTGAGATTTTTTTCTCGACTTTGCTAGATATTTTGAAGCATTTTTTTCTTAACCATGAAAAGAATTCTGTGATCATCCACTGCAGTTGTCTCATGTGGTCTTCCAGGCCTTCGGACCTCAAATTGAGAGTTGAGAGTGAACAGCTGCCAGATAATTAAACACTTGGAAACAACTCCAGATCTTATCTGTGCAGTTTCAGTTTCAGGGATGTGGGCAAATACAGCCCACTTTGGTGTTATTCAGTTCAATTCAGTTTCATTTAAATAGTGCCAGTTCACAACAACTGTTGCCTTAGGGCATAACCACTTAAACTCCCCTTGCTGTCAGTGTAAAGAAGTTAAACTGCACATTTAAAACCTGAGATGTCTTAATAGAAGGGAAAAAAGCACAATTTTAACTGTACGCCTCAGTTTTTCTACATGATAAAGAAATCCTGCTGTAGTAAATTTAAAAGCATCACTGTTTGGACTTAAATTCAAAGAAACAAATGTGTAAAATTACTGAAAAGGTTTTGGTAGCTCATTGCCCAGACTGGCTTTTAATATAGAAGAGAAAAAGGTTTTGTTAATTCACAACAATTTTCTTTTCTTACTGAATTTTTTCCCCTCAAATTTCTAAAGTAGATATTAAAAAGACAGGGAGTTTTGTCATTCAATTGTTTTTCTGTTGCTTAATTACTTTGCTGTAGTATGACTGTAGCGAAAGCTGTAAAATGTAAGAAAATACATTCTAAAGTTTATGGCCTCCTTCCCAAAACCATGGAGTGGGTCCTGTTTGGACTCTTTGCCAGGCCGAATCTGGCCCTGGGGCCTTATGTTTGACACCCTGGCCTAATTTGTCATAGAATAGAGGGAAGAGGCTTCAGCAGGGCATGAAACTTGAATACTTAATTTCAAGTTCCTGGAAATTAAGAACTGTGTGTATATATTAAAAGAGGGTGTCATTCCTAAAGAGAGGTGCACAGAGGCAAAATAGCAAAACATGTCTCATGTTCAGTACCACACAGAACTACTACAGTAAATATGTAGTAATGATTTTCACTAGTTTGCTTCTTTAATTTTGTAAATTTTGTATTCCGTTTCCCTTTTTTGGCAATTGGACTGCACACTTTAAACACTGGAGTAGAGAGATGGCTTCTCTGAAACCATAACTGTACAAAAGTTTGCAAAGATATTTACTGTGTTATCATTGTGTCTTTTTAACATTTATTTTCTTGCTTGATATAAATAAAAATCTTTAGTGTTGAAGTATTGTGACATACTCCATCATGCAACTGTTTTTTCATAGAGGTTTTGACTTGTAGCAACAAAACCTGCTGCGCCACAAATCACACTTCATCATACAAACTGACTCATTATGCGTTTGTACAAGGTTGTAATTTATGTATTTTTACAATCCCATAACTTCTCTCATTTTATTCCCTTTAATAAACATATTACACTTTTCATATAAACTGAAATGGATTAATAATTTTTCACTTTATCATCTAACTACAGAAGCCTCGTTTACCTTTCTGCTGGAGTTTATTTTGACTTTTTGAATTTTAATACCCCCAAGAATTAGGCTTTTTTAAAAAAGAGCACAAATTTCCAAATGTAATACACCCAGGGGTGTAATGAAGACAAGAATGATTTTTTATTACAAATCTTGCAAGCTTGATGGAAAAAATATATATATACACACACACACACACACACACACACACACACACACGATATTGTACTGGACATTTTCACTCTGCAGGTACATTGTGACTTTATTATGCACTCAGAGCACTTAAGAAAGGCAGACTTTGTCTGACATTTGGTGATCTGGTCTTGGAGATGTCTAAAGAAGTGCAATTCAGAATTTCTGAGCATGGTGATATTTGGTTGGAGAATTTAAGTGTGGAAAATATGTGATGTTAAACATAACCTTTAAATCACATGCATGCGAGTGACCACTGGGATTACTTCCAGAAGTTACTTGTGTTACAGTTGTTACTTACCTCTACCTGAGTACTCAGGGCAATGCTAATGTCCTTCTCCGTCTGCTCCTCTGTCCTCCACTGTAGCTACGCTAATGTAAAGAAATGCAGCAATGAGGGCCGGGCCCTGATGCAGCTGGATTTTCAGCAGTTCCTGATGAAGCTGGAGAAGCTGACTGACCTGCGCCCCATCCCTGATAAGGAGTTTGTTGAAACCTACATTAAGGCCTATTACCTGACTGAAAATGATATGGAGCAGTTCATCAAGAATCACAGGGTGAGACAGTGACACAGGCTGGTGGTTATAGCAAGTTTTAGGCTTAACGTCTCCATTTCTGTTAAAACAGTGAGACCGAGTGTTTGATTTTTCTGACTGACTCGTTGTGTTTCTTTGCAGGAGTACTCCATGAAGCAGCTAGCCAACTTGGTGAACGTTTGTCTCGGTTCACATATAAACAAAAAGGCTCGCCAGAAACTTCTGGCAGCCATCGATGACATTGACAGACCCAAGAGATAGACCAATGCACAGAGAGAAGCCCAAACATACCATTCATCCCACAGAGATGGACCCTCCAAGAGTGTAGCTCAGCGTTGAATGTCTTCATTTTCGATTTAAAGCCTAAGGTGCATTTAGCAAGCTGAAAATAAGCTGGAAATAAGTAGCAGAGCTATTGCACACTAGCTCTAATACTGTACATTATCTGCTAATTGCTAATTATCTGCTAATCTAGTCTTCATATGGTAAAAAATAATGAACTGCTGTTTGCTTGAACGCACCTTTTGACTTGCCTATATACATAAATACTAAACCTCTGTTTACTTCCAAGCATGTTGCAGGCATTCTATGCATATACGGAGAGAATGCATGCCCTCATGTTTTCTTACAACATGAAGTTTTTCTGCATCCTCAACAGCTTACATTTCTTTGACAATCCCGAGTTTGTTTGTCTGCTGCTCATACAGACTCTCACTGTGTTAATGCGGTGTGTCCGTTTACCACTCGGCTGCTTATGGCATTCCACCCTCCGCAAAAACAAGCCAGTGAACGTGTGCGAGTGGCTAAATCTGACTCTCTTAATGTTGTTACGCTTTGTTAAAAATACTTCCTACAAGAACATTTTAATACGCCTTTACTGTCTGAATGTGTTAACTGAAGTCATTGGTTCTGGGTTATTGTTGACCTTAATCGTTCACTCTAACTTATTCCAGGCCATACGCTCGCTGTAGATTATTTCACTTCGGGGTATTTGCTGCGGCAGACTGGATTCTCTGCTTGTGCATTTTAGTTAGTTTTGTCCATGAATTAGATGAATCTAAATGAATGATGATTCTGAAAGTAATATAAATTGCTGTAGTTAGCATTCGTTTGATTGGATTATATCTGCACCAGCTGCATTTATTTATCTGCCATCTGTCATATCCGAGGGGGAGGGCGGGCTATTTTATCAGCCTGGGGCGACTTTTTGAAAGTCTTTGTGAAAGTGCATATCCTGGAATTCAGTCTCTGGCCTTTTTTTTTGGTGAGCAGTAGAATTTGGCTCATTTTTATCTAAATTTGTTAGGCTCCCCACCCCTTGAGTCGTGTCCGATAGTTTAACCTGAACAGACTTGCAGAGATGTTTGTAACCTTAACTTTCTCTGGAGAAAAAGAAAAAACAAACAAACAAAGGTTTTGCTTCACCTTCGTATATATTTTGTGTGCAACTATTCCAAGAAAAATACTGTAAATGTGAATGTTTGAGCAATGTCTGTATTTATTTCTTGCTTTGTGTCTTATTTTTGTTTTTTTTTATATGATATAACTGCTGGAAGTGTACTGTAATATATCACCTCTCAGTATGTTGTGACGTATCACCTGAAGCAGAAACAAATATTTAAAACTGTCATATTATGTGAAGGGTCAAGTGCACTATAGTTAATTAAAAAAAATCAATAAAAATCATTAATTAGTGTTGGAATTGTAGGTTGAACCACGATGATTCTAACGCAATAAACACACTAACGGTCGATGCCAGTTGTGGTGTTTTTCCTGCTCGTTTCATCCTTTTGGTGTCATGCTCTTAATTCCCAACCTTTCCAATCTCTGTACTGCAGCAGTTTTAGTAGATTAACTGTTGCTTTAATCAGAATATATGAGCGCTGCCTTTGAGCAGTGCTGCTGTCCATTCTAATGATGTTTTAGTCAGCCAGGAGCAGGACGCTGTCAGACTAATTAATGTGGTTTCCTGTGTGGTTACAAGCCCACAGCCTTCCATTTCAGGGGAGACTACTGATTAGGCTGAGCAGATCTACCCATAACAATGATGAGTCATTGCTTCCTATTGTATTAGAGTTATAACTTTTTGCTTTGCCTGTCATCAGTTCGTGGTGGGTTTTAATATAAAAGACATCAATGTTCTAATAATAATGAAACCTGGAGGCTGAAAGTACAGGCATTTACTTCTTAACAGAGCTAAATGCTGTGTGTGTGTGTGTGTGTGTGTGTGTGTGTGTGTGTGTCCATACAGAAGAGAAGCCCTTAAGCAGCACGCAAGTGAACAAGGTGAACACTTAGCAGCTCTTCATCAAGCTGGCGGTCTTCCGGGCAATGGCACATAGTTCTGAAAGTGATTGCACAGTGATGAAGTTTTCAGTTTTTTGCTCACCCCTGCAATAGGTTTGAAATGAAGAGAGCATGATGTAATTGAAGTGCAGACTTTCAGCTTTAATTCAATGTAGGGAAATGTATTTAATGAGTGTTGTGAAATGAAAATGTCTGAAATGTGTGAAAATAATGAAATAATAGGATTCCTCTTTGTGCTGCGTTGCTAGCTCTTCGCTGTAGCCAGTGCCAGTCGTTCACGGGTATTCCTGCCTTTAGTCTTGAGTAAGTGAAATGTGTCTCGGTTGGATTAAGATCGGGTCAGTGATTCAGCCATTACAGAATTTTTTCCACTTCCTGACCTTCAGCTTTCAGACACTCCTGTGTTGGTATTGCAATATGTTTTGGGTCATTGTCTTATCTGTGCAATAAAGCATCTTCAAGTAAACACTGCTGCATTTGGCTGAAAGTTTACCCGTGTACGCTTCAGGATTCATCAAGCTGTGCTAGCGATACGCTACTTCCACACTAGTGTTTTACAGGTGACGTATGCCTTGGATTATGATTTTCATTTAAAATTTATGTTGGCGGTTCAGAGAAACTATGAAAAGTCTGTCACTGTCCAAAAATTTCCAGATCCAACTGTACACTGTAGATGTCATCTGTATAATCTTGCCATATCACCCAAACATTCAGGGAGAGAGTAAACTATCACTTCTCCTGGTGTAGCTGCTGCTATCAGCAACATGCTGGTTCATGGCAGCATCAATCCCCCTGCCTTTACTGATTTAGTGTACAACCACTGAGCAGTGCAAAAAAAGTAATGACCCAGTACAAAAATATCCTTCAAATGATTAAATACGATTAAGCATTTTTAAATAATTATTCCAATTAGTGCTGAATTACTGATATGATTTTAATATTAGTAATTACTCAACGGGTCTCAGCGTGTTAGATGATAAAGTTCATGAACGCACAATTAGAATAAGGCTGAACAAGTATGGTTTGTTTGGAAGGGTTCCCAGGAGAATGCTTCTTCTCATGCAAGAACATGGCAGCACAACAAACCACAAGACCTCTGGAACAATGTGCTTTGGGCAGATGTGACCAAAGTGGAGATGTTTGCCCATAATGCACAACGTCACATTTGGCGAGCTCCAAACACCTCATATCGACCGTCAGGCATGGCGGTGGCGGGGTGATGATTTGGGCTCGTTTTGCAGCCACGGGACCCAGGCACCGTGCAGTCCCTGAGTCGGCCATGAACTCCTCTGTATATCAAAGTGTTCTAGAGTCAAACGTGAGGACATTTGTCCAACAGCTAAAGCTTGGCTAAAATTGTGTCATGCAACAGGACAATGATCCCGAGCACAGAAGCAAATCTACAACAGAATGGCTGAAAAAGAAAAGAAACAAGATGTTGCAGTGACCCAGTCAAAGCCCAATGGAATATTCTGGCTGCTATTAAAGCACTGTTGTAAAGAAGAGTGGGACTGAATGCCTCCACATAGATGTGAGAGACTGATACAGTCATACAGAAGACAATTACTTTAACTTGTTGAAATAGTCGCTAAAGGTGGTTCTGCTATTGAATCGCATGGAGGTGTCTACATTTTTTTGTTTGTTTGTTTTTTTAATTTCCATTGTGTAAAATCTCTGTGGAACATAAAATTAATTTACCTCAAGGACATCATTTCACATAATTCATGATTTAATTTAATTCATCATCGTCGCATAATATTACTCTTGTAAAAAAAAAAGACTAATAACAAACATCATAAACATGCAGAAATGCAGACTGATTGATTTCATCAGTTAGCCATGAGGTACATTATAATGACTTTCCAAGTTGAGGAAAGGAGTCCGAATCAAGGTGGGGTGGGGGGGAAAAGGGAGATGAGGTTGGAAGTGTGCAGGGATGGGGGAGAGAAGGGGGCATGAGGAAAAGAGGAAGTGGATTAAAGGTGGAAAGAGGGGGAAGGACGAGGAAATGTTGCTCAGTCTCCTGAAGCTTTGTGTCACTGGGAGATTTGTTTCTGTTACCACTCTAGATGCAGCTCATGTTCTTGGCTTTCTTCTCCTGCTCTTCCACCATCTTCAAGTCTTTTCTTTTCTGTTGTGTCTTTACTGCTTTTTCTTACCTTTTCAGCTGTTTGAGTGGGGTTTTTTTTTTTCTTTTCCTTTTCTTCTTTCCACCTTCTCCTCTTCAAATGCTTTCTGGACTTAAAACAATTCCCCTTTTTGCATTTTCAGCTCCATGTAGCCTGCTGTTTGGGTGTTCAGCTAGAAGTAACTGGTGGACTACTGGAGGTTAGAGCAGCCAACTAATCACCTGCAGTTTACTGCCTTGAATCTCCGATCTCCTCTCTCTGAGATGTTTTTAAAGAGCCCCTGACAAAAAATAAGGATAATAAACAAGACTAAACTAACATTTGTGATCCTAATTTTTTTCTGTTCACGTGTAGCAGCGGATAGTTTCTACATCTGCACAGTTATCTTTCTTTAACTAGGAGGGCAGGGGTCCTCCTTTATTTCCTGCATTCTTTACCCACCAAGTGTACTTTATCAATCTTTGGGTTTAAAAGCTCAGCAGTGGGTTCCAAACTTTCTGTACTCTCATATTACACGGATCCATGTTTTATGGTGATTTTTTAGGACTCAGTTATGTTACCAAGTCTAATTAACATTATTTTAAAATGAGAAAACCAGTAATTACACCAATTTCAGCCTCTCAGACTTCAGAAAACATGTCCTAATATAGGAGGTCCACCTTTTTTTCCCTTCTGGCTTCTCCATTGTTGAAATAAATCATAACTGTGATATGTGTGTGTGCGTGTGTGTGCGTGTGTGTGTGTGCGTGTGTGTGCGTGTGTGTGCGTGTGTGTGTTTGTGTGTGTGGCAGGGATGATTACTTTTAGCACAAAATATTCAGCATGGGTGTGAGCCGATCATTCAGAGGCAACTTTCAGTCTACACCTATATTTCACATAAACAGCCCAACATTAGCAACTAGAGTAATACTAGTAATTAAAAAAATTATAAGAGTAGTTGCACTAATTAATATAAATAAATATTCTTGGGCCACATATTTATGGAGAGTTTCTGTTATTATATATATATAGAGTGAGAGATTTTGCCTCAGTGGTATTTGGCCCTTCGTTGCTTATGCTCAAGGTTTCCTGCTCAGGTTCCCTCGCCCTCCCGCCCTCCTCTAACTCTCTGATTCACGACCCTCTTCCCGCCACTGTTCCCACCGTCCTTGCGCGACACTTCAGGGTGCCCGATTGGACCGTCCCATGATGCCATGACCCATTTACCCTTTTAGATAAAAGACCACGCTCCCCTTTCCTCCTGAGTGTCTGCCACTCTGCCAAATTCCATGAGCCAGCCCTGTAGAAATCAATATCATTGACCTACATGGCCTCTGTTCCCTCACTGTCTGCTGATATGCATTCACACAGACTTCATTCATGTCTATTCATACACATTTGATTGAGAACAATTGCTGGCGGAGCCTATTGGTATTGCTTACTTTGCGTGATGACTGATAGGACAAGATGTGACAGCGGAGGAGGGGGGACAGCTAAAAGTAAAGGTTGGACTGAGGGGAGGTTCTGATGAGCTTCTTGTTGTTCATAAAAGAGGAAGTTGTAACTGGACTGGGACAGTATTTAGATCAAATGTTACACAAAAAAGTCTACGTTTTATCAACAGTCATCGTCTATGAGAAAAAAAAAATGTATTTCCTCAGGCATGGGAAAGTCTTTGATAATCAAAGTGCTTTGACACACTGATTAAAAATCTGCTAAAGTAAAACTTTATTAATATCCAAAGTTTATTGGGCTGTGTTAAAATTGCTCGGGTGTCTAATATAGAGTGAATTTGTTGAGGTGGGCGAGAGGCTGATGATCTGATGTGCAGGCAGGAGCTTATTTGAGATAAATCTTCCATTTGTCTCAAAGAAATGAGACAAATTCATTACTTGTAATATAATATTGCAGTCTAGTTACATCAGCACGAGGCATGTTGGCTCAAAGGCGCTCTATTGTTACACGTGCGCCGTTCAACCCTTTAACATGTAAATAAATAAGAATAAAAGATAAGGAAGAGCCGCTGGGAGTAAAGAGTACTGCAACTTGTCCTTCACAGCAGGTCTCCTGTCACCTGTCTGACAGAGAAGACGGGAAAAGAGTGAGAGTTCATCTCGAGCCGGTACAAAACAATTTGGGGGGGGGGGGGGGGGGGCGGGGGCACACCAA
>VUQG01011321.1:7488-18527 GCA_015106755.1 Etia nguti | reverse complement strand
GCCATTGTCAAGTATTGCATGTGTTTCAAGGGTTCTTTTGCCATTACGCAGGAGCACTTTCACAACTTTTAATAGTACACTAGGACAGTTACTAGGTCTATTAAAGTACAATGTCCTCACTACAGGACTAGTTTCAGTTTTAGATCTCTTATTTACCTCACATAGGATCTGTAGATGTTGTCCCATGCAGTTAGCACATGCTTTACTCAGATCACACTTTGCAGACTGATGAGTCCTAGCACAACGCCAACACAGTTTGTTTCCTCTTATATAGTTTATTTTCTCATCCTTTGTCTTCTGAATAAACTCAGGACACTTGCTGATGTGGTGTTCAGGTGAGCAGCAATATGCACAGGTTGCCTTAGTTATTATGATTGGTTGTGCTGGCTGTACAGGATCAGATGCATTTGCCCCCATGTAATATTGTTGTGAGTGGAGAGGTGTACTTACGGGCAGGTCGTGGCTGGTTGAAGGATGAAACAGAATTGTCCTTTCTTGGTTGACACTTTCACTCCATTTGCAACCAGGAAGAGAACAAAGGTAAGTCATACGTCATATCTCCTTGTTTCCTATAAATGTGCCGTTTAAAGCGACTAGAATGCTCTGCAGGCAACTTTTCAAGTAGGCGATCGACATGGGAGCCACAATTTAGTTCTGTCCGTCCTTGATCACCCATGGTGCTAAGCAAACCAACTAGAGCTTGTACACGAAGACCGAAGTTATCCAGAGTCCGACCATCACCTGCTCTAATGGGAGGAAGCTCCAGTATATTCCATAGCTCTTTCAATGCTAATTGTCTGGGTTGCCCATAACGCTCATCAAGGGCTTTGATGGCTTGAGTGTATGGGTCAGGAACATGGGAAAAGGTAAGAGCTAATCGTTTAGCTTGGTCTACCGTCAGGTGATCAGGAAGGACATGATATTTGAAGTGCCCTGTCTCGTGAAGGTCAAGAAGGTTGGTAAGAGCCATTCGTAACATCCTATACTGGATTTCATCTTCTCTGGTAAGGTCTGGGAAAGAAGGACCCTCAAGCTTGTATACATGTGTTCTAGTGCTAACAGGGTGACTAGAACTAGCAGGAATGAGTCCCGAAGTTTTCTGTGCATGCAAACCATCAGATGTAGCTGGTTGTAGTTTTACAGGAGGGTGCTGCCTTTGTTCTGGAATACAAATGAGAGGTTGAGCGGGGTTTTCATCTAGAGGAACAACAGGTTGAACACAGGGAATCTGGTGGGGACCCTGCAGTGGTGTGGCTGGGACATTAAAGGGAGTCTCATCTTGTTTAGGAAAAACTGGTCTAGGCAAACCACTTGAAAGAAATGCAGCATCTAATATTGATGAATTCTGTGAAGGAGGGCTGGCAGCAGGAACTGTACCAGAATGACGGCTAACCTGTGGGGGCTGAGAGGGTGATTGACAGGTTGCTAGATCAATCACTGGGAACGGCTCATGTTGCTGATGTGTTTGAGGAATGGCTTGTAAACTGCATACAGAGGATTTGACTCCATCAGATTAGATGGTGTGAATTAAAGATCTGGAGGAACTGCAAGAATGGGGAGGAGATAAAAGAATCATGAATTGCTTAATCTCCCTCATCGTCATCAGGAGTTCCCTCATAACCTCATCTTGACTGGTAGGTAAAGGAGCAGGGCGTGTCTCTGGCTGGATTTCTGCCTTTCAGCCAGGATCCTGCAGCCCATGTGTGTCTATGTCAATATGCTGGCATTCCATTTGACTCCGTCTCACACCTAGCACTTCTAGCTCCAGAGTACTGAACGTCAGACTGCTGTGAATCCATGACAATAACACTGCTCCGGCTCGAAGGACCATGTTTTGTAGGAAGGTTCAGAGGAGGTTGGAGCTTGTTACCATCATGGGCTTATTCGGTCAGGATGAGAATGAACAGTCAGCAATTACTTGTAGGTTTCTCGTTTTATTGAATAATGAGCAAAAGGAAAGACACACATGGACTGCCAATTCTGAAAGGAAATAAAGTGTGATTTAAGCAACTCATGAACTCAGACTCAAACAGAAACTCACCTCAGCTGCCGCCCCATGTAGGAGTGAAGAAAGAGTGAGCTGTAGGTGAGTGCAGTCCTTATGTGACGAGTGACAGGTGAGTGCAATTAAGGGCAAGCACCACACCCAATCAAAGGTGAGAAAAAGAAACAAGGTGCATCTGGTGAGGTGAATGTGGTGAAAGGTGAAAGGTGAGCCTTTACAACAGCCATTTTTTCTGTAGGTCCTGCTCTTGCTAGGATTGAACTTGACATGTATATCTAAAAATAAAATACAGTTTATGGCTGAGTGTCATACCTCAATCTTGTTACGTACCATCTTATTGGTAAATGTTTGGAAATCCATCAATCCATCCATCCATTTCCTACTGCTTATCTGAGTTCAGGTTGCATGGTCAACAGTTCACAAAACACATGACAATTGTTTTTGTAAACTCTCACACACCCTCAAATATCCTCAAGAGGATTAAGAGCTTGCCCAATGTTCTGTAACAAGGATGAAAAACAAAATTGTTGCAGAGACTTGTCAGCCAGGACAGCCTTACAAGATCTAGAACCACAAAGAACCCAGGGAGAACCTCATGCACCCCAGGGGCCTTGCTACTGAGCAGTTGTTTACCTACAACAGTTACTTGAGCCCCATTAATAAACGAGTCGTCCCCTTCATCCCCAGACTCTGCTTTCCAGGTGTGACAGTGAGACTGAGGAGATTCTCAGTGTGTACTTCCATTGCCTGAATACCTATTCAGTTGAGGTCAGCAGAATCCAGCTGAAACTGGATGCCAGAGGTGGAAATGAGGCCTCTGTCAGACATTCCCTTTATACCCTCACTATACCTTTAAGTACCACAGGCCTGTCTGGTTTTTTCCCCTGCCACCTGATATAACTCCCCACCAGGTGGCGATGACCTGATAACTCATCTTCTCTCTTAAATCGACTGTCCAAGGCATATGGCCATAGATATGATGATCCAATTACAAAACAGATAATTAACCTGTGACCTAGGATGTAATGATGCCATGTGTACTCATGGGCCATATTCTGCACCCTTTATGCTCAGACATGGTACTTGTTATGGAGAAACTGTGATTAGCACTGAAGTCCAGTAACAGGCTAAGATTGGACAGGCTTTCCTCCTTTTTTATACCCTCCAAGACACACTATCATTGAAGTCCTCGAGCAGATCAATGGGACTGCCAGATGGAGCATGTGTCAGCACATACCTATTGACTCCAAGAAAGTTGACTTCTCTCAACTGTTTTTTGGTGAATAGGCATAAACCACAGTCCGGATCTATTTCCTGCAGGGTAGCAACCAGGGGATACCTTAATACCCACCTGCCTGCTAACTTACAGCAACTTCAGATTGAAACTTAGTCCAAACCTGCTCCAGGAAAATAGTTCCAGAGCCCAAGCTGTGTGTGTAGGTGAGCCCAACTATATCTAGTCAAAACCTCTCAGTCTTGTGCACCAGCACAGGCTCCTTCCCCACCACTGAAGTTACATGTATTCACAAAGTAATTTTGGAAGAGGTGGATGTCAGGATTTTCACCCCTGACCACCGACCTATCCATAAGGCTGGGTCTTAGTTCAGCTGCCAGACACCCATCCTCGAGCCCATAACCCAGGGCTGGGTCCAGGGTGGGACCCGGTTAACCATGTCCCAGGCACCTTAGATTTTTTTTTTTGTCATTACAGGGGTTTTCAGAATCACTATTTGTCACTTTGTGTGGAAATACTCTCTAGACTTAAAGTCCCTACTCTCACATCAAAACTCCCGCCTTTCCTTCTCTTTCGCTGCCTCCTAAAATGCCTTCCCCCTTTCTTCTTAGTTTATCTTCGGCCAGCAGTAGCACAGTTTCCACCAGCACACTCTTGGCCAGCAGTACCAGAGGTCGTCATTGTTTACCTGTCCCCAACTAATCTGGTATGGAAATCTCATTCTTTATGAACCACAAGTTTGTTTTGACCAAGATTTTACGCCAGATGCCCTTCCTAATGGAACTATCCCCATTTATCCAGCCTTGGGACTAGTGCTGGAAGTACACTGACTTGTTGCCCCCTCTGACTGGGTTCGTCACTCCAGCACTTAATTGTCAGAATGTGTTGTAATGTGTTGTTCCTTAAATCAATCTCTATTCCTTTGGTTAAGTAACAATATAACATATGTTTGATAAAGTAGTCATAGAAGTACACACTTAAACACACAGAAGTACACACAATAATGTTAGGAGGGAACACTTTTTCTGTTCAAAGGATGTGGAGAACGAAGAATTAAACAGTAAAATTCTGTTAATTGGGCATGTTTTCTAGTTTCCTGTTCCTTGCTATTTGGAATTTTTTATGTATAAGCTCTGCTGCTCCTGCTTCTTGCCAAACGACTTTTACCTTTTCTCGGTTCAACTTTTGTGCTTATAGTTTTATATTTTTATCTCATGGTGTTAATCTGAGGGACTTGTGCTTGTTTCTGGTGTGGCTTTCAAACAAGGTCTGAATCAAATGGTCATGTCTTTATTCATCAGCAGAGCAAAATATCTACAGCACACTGTCTTGTTTTACCACTTAGTTATGGAATGTTGTAAAGTAATGTAAAGTGTTCAAAAAAATGGACAACAGTGAAAACTTTTGTCCTCATTCCGGTCATTTTTTCAAGTGATTCTGTTTGCCAGACAGAGACATTTTTCTTCCTGTGATGTTTCTCACTGAGTCTCTGCTCCTTCAGAGATCCAAGCTTTCCTCTTTACTGGAATCCCATCACCCATAGATCTTCTTACGCCTTCTTCACTTTTGGGTCTGGGATTAAAAGCGGAATTGTCTTCTCCATTTCTACATATAGAAACTTCCAAGAGCTGGAATGTCCTCTGAGCAGCATCAGCTGAATGAGAACTCCCAGAATACCACGCTTTTCTTCTGGGGAACTTTTCAAACCGAGGAGCTTTTGAATATAATGCACTGATTCCAGGTGTAGAATCGGAAACTTCGGAAGAGGACACATCACTAGCTGGCTGAGGTTGAACTGCTACTGACTCAAACTCGGAATAGGAGATATATGTACTTGGAAAGATGTTCATAGAAGGGACAGAGGAGTTAAGTGTTGAGGGAGTGAAAGAAAATGTGGATGGAAGGGAGACTTGTAGCTTGGGATGATGGAGACTGATCTTCCTGTGAGTACCTTCTCCTGTTACTCTTCCTTCATCTGCGCCTGTTGGTATTCCTAACTCTCCAAACATTCTTTCACTTTTCTTCTCATAATTTATCCATGTCTTCCTTCTCCTGGTATAAACCTCCTCCAGATGAATTTCTAGGTTGTAAATTTCCTCACTTATCTGGTTGACTCGATCAAAACGAGATAACAGAGAAGTAACACGGGGCAGCAGACTGTCTAGGTACTGCTGGACTTCAAAACCAAGCTCAGACACTGACGAGTCCTCAGACCTATTGGAGAGAGCCGAGGATAGAGGACGCGGGGACGAGAATGCGGAGGACAAAGAAGGGGAGCGGGAATAAGAAACGGTAGAAGACAGGGTGGAGAGACAAGATTCCTCTGACAACCTGGAAGGAGGGATCTCCATGCCTTTAAACTTCACCCTGTGTCTGAACTAGAAAGGGGAACAAATGTGCAGAATCAGCAACAACAGCTAAAATTCTCAGTTACTCAGTTTTCCTGATGGAATGCTTCACATCTTATAGACTATTGACCTGTTTAGCCTTAGTGAGTCCCATCCATAGCTTGAGCCTTTTGATGAAGAACTCCACCATTTCATAGTCCTGAGGTTTAATGGTTGGATGAAACAACTCAGCCTGCTCTGCTCTTTAGAAGACAAAAGAAGATGAATGACATCAGATGGTTTATTAAATCTTAAAATCCCTCTATGGCTCTGTCTTCAGTAAATTTCAGCAAAACATGCCATTTAACAAAACTTTCTATGATACAATGTGGCACTCAAAATTTTGTGAACCCATTCTATATTTCCACATAAATATTACTGAAAACATCCCTATATTTTCACAAAAGTAATACAAATTTAAAGATCACTTAAACAGTAAGGTGTGTAATACTGTGCAGGGTTACAAAGGGCAACTTCTTTGCAATGAAAGCCCTTTTATATTTGCCATCGGAAGAACAATTTTCAATCAGAGCTCATCTCCAAAAAGCAAAAAAAGGTGCTTATGAGCAGTTTGCTAAAGCTTTTAGGTTGTTTGAACTATGTTATGGCAGAAGATGAGGCCACAAGGAAAGTTTAGTCCAGCATAGGAACTTTATCCATTTGTGAAACACTGACAAAGCAATGAATTATGAGGTCTGCCAAGAGTTTTCAAACAAAAATATCAGGAGATCTATAACTTAATCGAAAAAGAAAGTGGGTCAGTGGACTATTTGGCTTGCTATCAGCACTCAGCTCAAAAGACTGCATCTCTGATGTCATGGGATGTTTAAAAGATTTATAAATCATTTTGCATTCTTTTTTCTTTACATTTTATATAGTGTTCCAACTTCTTTGGAATTTTGCTTTTGTGTTTTATTTACATTCCTTGTGGTGCTTCATTGTTCAATATTTAATATCTGACTATAAATACACACGGGACCAAAGGAAATACAAACTAAACTGGGAATTGGTATGACTAAGGACACGGAGAGGCGCTCAACTATGAGGGAGATCGCAACGCTGGACAGAGGAAAACAAAGGGCACACATGGGGAACACACCTGGGGCCAATTACACACAACAAGACAGAGGACGAAAAGCTAAACATAACACATGAGACGAGGCACCTTCAGAGTAAGAGAAGTAAAACAAAACATGGCGCACACAGACAGGAGACTACCAAAGTAAAACAGGAAGTAACAGGATCACACGCACAGAGACGCAGACAGACACACAGAGACATGACTGACTGGGGAAACATGGATAAACATGGCAGGCTGGGGAAAACAGAATGATCACAAGGAGGAAACAAGACACAAGAACTCACACAACCTATATAAACACAGACACACAGAGAGAGACACAGAAGGCAAAGACACAAGGGGAAAATACTAAATAATCCAGAAACTAAACAAGGAATATAAGAAACTCAAAACAGAATGCCAAAGACTATTAAATTAACTGAACATAAACCATAATACAAAATATTATTAGAACACAGGAAACTCAAAATGCTGTATCCAAAGGACCCAGAACCATGACATCATCTTTCTATCTTAAGATGGAATTTCTAGGTAACCAGACACCTAGAAGACTTTCACAGCTACAAATTGCCAAACATCAAATGTCAACATGGCAAGATTATAAACTTAGATGTTTAAGGCATATGCCATTGAAGGGCTATTTCTGTCTTTATAGCTGTATATATTTTTTAAAAACACAGTTTCTCAAGGGACTAACAACTTCAACACTAACTGTGTTGCCTGTGAAAAAAGAACAAAACCTAACTTTGGCTACAGCAAACATAGCTATAGTATCAAAAGAAAGGTAATGTTGTATACCTGTAAATATGGATAAGAACAGCTCCGCAGAGTCTAGCCAAAACCCAAACACCTCCTCCCATGAGAAGCAGCCCATAGAGTGGGCCCAGGAGGGGGTGGACCTGGCAGGTTCTTTGCAGGACCATCTGACCACGAAGAAAGGACAACACTGAGACGCTGGTCTCTTGTACTGACAGGAAACCTTCCACTGATTGTGAAAAAAGCTGGAACACACCATATCAAGAACCATATCAAATCACTTTCATCACACCTTTTTAAATATCTTTGCTTAAGCTGATGTTTTTCTGCTCATACCACATTCCCAAGGTGAGTGCAGAGCAGCAGCAGCAGCAGTACTAAGACAGCCAGCGCCAGTAGCTCCCTCCAGGCTCTGTGCAACACTCTGCCTATCACAGCCCACCTCTGCACAAACCGTAACGTTCCCAGCAGCTGGAAATGGGAATGAGTTGGGGTTTTTTTTAAATGAAAGTGAAATATCTGTGGACCAGTGTTATACAATGACAGACCAGCTCTACTTCACCTTTAGAACAAGCAGAGTGAGCAGGATGGCTGCACACTGAGAGGACCTTTGTGACAGGAGGGCAGCGCTGTGGAAGTTGATGAAGTTGTCTGGTTGGGACCGAAGCTAAATAGCACATAAAGGTTATTGAATACTAATTTTTTGCTTGGTGTAGCTTCAGTGAATACTGAGTATTTTTAACATTTTATTCTTTACCTGGGAAACACATGACAACGCACAAGACAGGAAGCGGAGCTGCAGGATAGCTGTTGCCAGCAACAAGAAGGCAAGGAGCAGCTGGAACCAGTGATGGCATTGATGCAGATACTGGGCACGCTCAGTGGCCACAGACCACAGCTCCCCAAGCACAATCAGGAGAGCAGAGATGAGCAGAAGAATCTGCAGCATAAAGTCATTGGATTGGGTGAATAAGTACTTTGTATTAATTAGTAAGCGCTAAATGTCAGATTATTGTGAAAGAATTTTATATGAAGGATTGTAAGATTTGTTACCGAAAGTGCCGTCTGCAAGTCCAGTCCTGACACGGATAAAGGGACAAGGAGTGGATGGATAAAGAGACAGGATGTGATGGCTTGTGTCCGAGTCCACTTGAGTTTTATGCACACACACAGAAATAAAGCAGACTCTCTGTGGTACTGAGTGAACTCTATAGAAAGAGCTTCAGACCTGGAGCGAAAGAAAAGAAATCATCAAATCAAAATTCAGCTTTTCATTTTTGTCCTTTTTTCGTTGATTGAATATGTAAATGAATGCAATTCGATAAAAAGCATGACCCATGGGTAAATTAAAGCTTTGAGTTTATCATTACGATGGAGGGTAAATGTTATGCAAGAATCTGTGTGCCATAAACAAACAGATAAATAAATAAAACAAACAACATTAGAAGACGATTGGACAAAATGTGCAACACAGTTTTTTGGTATTTTACGTGTTAATGCTCCATTTGATTTCAGAAGAAAAACAAAGTCCCATTGTTTTGCTTTTTGGCAAGTTCTAATGGGCTCACGCGCCTCATTATTTGCAAAAGAGTCAATTCAACAGCTAAGTATTAATGAACACACTCAGCATGTCTGAGAGGTGCTCTCATGTTGCTCTAACAATTCCGCTTACTGTTTCCTGCTTTTCCCTGCCATGTGAAGGCCAGTGAGGAGTTGGGGTATCGTTCCACTGTTGTTTGACTGAAGGTGAGCCACCTGGATACCGAGTGCGTGTGTGTACTGCAGCTGTGGTAAGCCCACAAGTCGCAGTGAGGGGTTTTGGTGGAGATGTGGCACCAAGGTGTGATTGATCCACAGCTCTGTGTCAAACCAGCTGCAAGAAGAAAGAGTGGAATAAGCTGAACAATTGCACTGGGGAGGCAACACAAACACTGTTTCATGCAGTCCACTAAATGTGTATTGACACATAACTGAAAGTAGTCCCCAGCAAAAATACTAGGCAGTAGATTTAAAGTTGCTAAAAACTAATAGAATAGAACAGAAAAGCCCTTAATTGTCATTGTACACATACAACGTAATTGTGACTAAAACTAAATTAAAACTAATGCAAAATTTGAAAAATCATTTTAAATAACTGGAAAAAAAACCCTGGAATTTAAAAAAATCAAATTAACTCAAACAATAGTAAAGTAATGGGAACAGTATTTTGTATATAATCCTTTTTTTTCTTTGTTCTTTTTAAATGTACTTAAAACAACTGAAAACAACTGCACAATGCAGACTTTTATAATTGGCCTTTTTGAAACCCATACTTAATACTTTTCATTTTTTATATTGTTAATTTAAAACTAAATTTTGAGTGCAATTATGTAATATTTAATTTTATTTATCTGGATATAGCACTTGTGTGGTATTCATTTCATTGTTCGGTAAATTTGTTTAAATATTTCGTAATAAATATCTATTTTAAAAAGTTTTTGATCATAAATTTATTTTATTTTCCAAAAAAAACATATTCAGGAAAAATTTTAATTGTATTCAAATTGTTATGTTTTTAAATGGTTATAACAAGGGCTTGGAGTTAAGTGCTTAATTTTGGTTGTTTTATATGATTTGTTGACAGTAATCATATGCTATTTTAAATCTTGTCTTTTTCTTTTTTAAAATATGTCACTATATCACTATTTAAAAAACTAATAGCATAAAAAATTTCAAATTTGCCTACATTTTACGCACATAAAAAAACCAAAGCATTTAATGTCATTACAAGTGATTTCCCCAGCAAACACTGTTGAAACGATGTCATTCTGTTTCCACTGAAAAATCAAAAAGCTGCTCCACAGTTAGGATAGCTAAAGAAAACACAAATGCACACACTTGTTGTTTGCTATATCATGTGTGGATACCAAGAAAAAATATAATTACTTTTTTGGGGACCCAGAAGGTCAAAGTTCACAACAATCACCTCTTATCATGTCTGATATAAACAGCATAAATCTGACACAGTTCTTTCAGCAAGTTAGGCCCAGAATTGCAAACATGTTACTCGAGTGCAAACTTGCATAAAAAAAGTGCAATTACAAAATTGCATATAAATGGTGGAAACCCAGAGATTTATTTTCTTAAGGCACAAATAACAGGGAATTTAAATTTAAAGTGTGCAAACAGATTTTCTAACTTGTGAAATGCGCAATTTACTGCTAATTGTGACGAGAATTGAAAATGAAAAAGAAACGTCTTCTTTTTTTTGGCTTGTTATTCAAATGAACTGTTTAGAAAACAGCACCAATTTTGTAATTCACCTGGAAAACTAACCACATCTATTAGCGATATTTGGGGATTGCCCTCACATGCTATTTTGGCCTCTTAAGGAAATCTGCCCCTCAGTCGATTAGCTCGGCAATCATTAAACATCTAAATGTTTTCTGACCTTTTGAATTTAAAGAACTAATCATTTGTCCCCACATTTTACACTGTGTGGCTGCAGTGTGTGTGTGTGTGTGTGTGTGTGTGTGTGTGTAAGACTACATTCATCACTCCTGGGACATGTGTGGGCTTGAGTGACAGGAAACATTC
>VUQG01011320.1:21862-33485 GCA_015106755.1 Etia nguti | reverse complement strand
TGAGGGCATCAGCCACCGGCAGGGAGTGTGGTGGGGGGAGATAGGCCCCCACACCTGGGGGGGCCTGAGATGTTCCCAGAGAGGTGGAGTCTAAGACCCGACCTGAAATATAAACACAGACTAACAGGCACACACAGACAGAAACATGCATTCCCACCCTCATGCACACATATACAAATACTTGGCACTTTCCCAACATGGAGACAAACAGAGATGGACACTGTACACACACTCACACTCCCCAAACATACTCTATACCCCAGGTCCAGGTGCTCTCGCTCCCAGAGGGGCAATCCGCCCCTAGACCCAGGAGATGTTACCCTTTTCCCTGGGGTGGGGACGAGCAGACCGTCGCCGGTCCTGCAGCAGCAGGGAGGCCCAGCATCCCAGACCCCGACCAGACAGCCAACTCCTCCTCCCAGCCCTAATGGCAAACAGAGAACCCCCACCCCCAAGGCCCTATATGTATGTGTTATGAGTGAGTGAGTGAACTCCTGGAGAGAAGAGACCTCCTGCAAGGATGTAACAACCTCCCCGCCAGTTGAAAAGGCCCCTAGTCCGGCCGATGCATCAGAGGCCCCCCGTGCCAGGGCTGGACCCCGTGCACGCACCCGCCCACAACCTCGGCAACACACCAACCAGGACCCAAGCCCCCAAGGCCCAGCCAGAGCCCCAGCCCAGAGGCGGAGAATCCCCAGAACCCCAAGTCCCCACGGCCGCCCCGGACCCACCCAGGGGCAGCCAGGCTACCAGGCCAGTAACCTACATATAACATTTATGTTAGTGGCAAAAGTACCTATTGACATATATGTATAGCATTATGGTAACAATGACATACTAACATCATTTGTCGCACAATAAATAAAAATTACACCAAGGGGCAAAAGTGTAGTGATACCCTTTGCAATTTGTAGGGCTTAGGTAATGCAATTACATTGACTAGATCTGAAGACTGTTTCAAGCTGATGCTCACACTGTACCATACCTCTTCATTTCTGCAAGATAGTGCTCGTGTAGCCACTTCTCCATATTGCCAAAAATCTCTTCTGCTGTGCTTTGCAGAGACTGTACCGTCACCAGACCATGAGCTTTCACCAGTGCAATGCGGGCCTTTACTGCATCCTCTAGAAAGTGGGCACATGCACACAAACAGAAGGACACAATGAACATATATACAGCAACACATGTGCATATATGTGTGTGTGTGTGTGTGTGTGTGTGTGTACCCTCGTGAGTTACTGCAGCTGAATATTCTTTGTGTAATTTTTCTCTAACTTTATGATTATAAGGCTTCTCTGAGTTTCTCTCCTCGGCTGTTGCCTGGCTGGGTGTCTGTGGTGGAGATGACTGATCTGAAACAACAAAATGAACAATGAAAGAAAAAAACTTACTCCGAGTGCATATTGTGTGGGCAAATCAATAACTTTATTAATAATCTACATGAGACATGCCTTTTTTGGATGACTGCTTTTGTTTGTTGTTTTTATTTCCACTTGTGGAGGTGTTCTCCTTTTCTTTCTCTGGTAGTTTCTCGTTCTGCTCTTTTATCTCCGACCTATCTGTTTCTCCTGACACCTAAAGAAATATATAACCCATTCCACTGAGAAATCAGTTATATACTTCAATAAAAATACCTCCATGAGTTTTTTTAGAAACATACATAGACCATTACCAGATTGCTGATAGCTGTGAGTGCCTCTTTGTAGTCAGATATCAGTTTCCCGTGCGGTGGCTGTTATTTAAAAAAAAAAAAAAAGTGAAAACAGTCAATAACATCAACATTTTTATGTAAGTTAAGGTACAATTTCACAAACTGCATCTAAAATTCATTAACATTAACAAAATGTGTCTATGTGGGTGTGTGTGTGTATGCGCTGAAAAATAAAGGGCACATAAAGAGAGACAGGAAATCTGACTTGAACAGGTTCTGGCTGATCTTGGCCTTTTGTCTTAGAGACCCTTCCAGAGGCGTCAGGATGTCTGGTGAGTGGAGTACTAAAGAAAAAAACAAAACAAAACAAAAAACAAAACAGGGAAGTGTTTTAATGAGTGAACATCAAACAATAAAAACTAGTGCAAGTGTGCTTCTCCCTTACAAATGTATCTTCTTCTTGTCCTCTCCTTCATCCAGATTACACAAACCTGATCCTGGTGGTTCACTACTGATGAAACAAAAACTTTCTGCACTCATAATGTGTAAATATTTAGCATTCTATCATTTCAGTATCTTATATTAATATGTCTGGGTGGCTAATAATAGTATGCTTCTTGCCTCTCATCCTGATCCTGATTATTTTCTGTGTTTTCCATTAAAGGAATATAAAAAAATGTTGAGAGTGGTTTAGGAAGCATCTGTCCACACATGCTTAAATAGTAGACCCTGAGAATACAGAGCGTCTCCTGGAAGCGGTTCAACTCCACCTACACAAAATGAACAATCAAAGATTATGGTGATATTTAAAAGACATTTTTATGTAAGAGACATAGGCTACAGATTTAAAAACTACAGTGTTACCTGCGTAAGTATAGAGTGGTGGTTGATGAGAACAACAATGTGCTCCTCCAACCAACCATCACTCATGAGAGAAGCCTTCTCTTGCTCATCCTCTTCCTTACGCTTGTCAATAATGTCCCACAAACGTTCACGTAGCTCCTGTACGCACGCAAATCATTGAATCTTAAATATATGTTTTTTATTTTAAGTTTATTTCATTGGTTTTTAATACAAATTTCATGGGTTTAGGAATATTTGTTTTGTATTGTCTTGTAAAGTCTTCTTACATCCAGTCTCAGATGTAGCTCTTCTTTGGTATCCTCATCTTCTCTCATATCATCAGGTATGCCGTTGAAGTTCTTCTGCCACTGAGACACTAACTCCTGCTTCAAGTCTGGGCGCCCCAAATAATGTTTGTAACGCTCTCTACAGACACCAAAAACCAAAAAATGCACATTAATAAATTTATATAGCATCAGTTTTCATAAATTATTTTTTTCAATGAAAATTCATCTTTTATTCGTAAAACATTTCTGACCTAATGGTATAAACAAATAGAAGATATAAATGTGTCACCTTGTGATTGATGCTGTATTCTCAGGTTGATTATACATTAAAACATGACAAAAAATCAGATGTGAAGAATAAAAACTGATTGCAGATGTTAGTGGCTCTTGGTGTGTCCAAAACCCACCGTTACTCAACTGTTAGATGTACAGAACATAAATGTGCTGCTGGCTTAGACAGCGGCAAGCAAGGGGCTCATCTGTACTTAGTGCCTGACATGGAATAAAGCAAGTTCACGCTACCTAGATGGCTTGGCGGAATACCTGACATTAAACAGGTGATGGTTGATAACAGAGCGTTGCGAGCGCAGCTCTTGCATCACCGTCTTTACACCGTCTACATAAGAATCGCACAATGTGTCCCAGTACGAGCACAGGTACTCTGGGATCTCCTAGACAGGATCAAATGGAAGTATGAGAAGACAGAGTAAAAAAAGACAAAACCAAACAAAATACTCTTTAATGGAGCAGAAGACACATAGCAACGACTTTCATTTAATAAATCTCATTAACTCTGAAACTGTGCACAGACTAAATTGTGTAATAAAGCCTTCTTATGGTTACCTCCAGTGAGTGTATTTTATGTCATATCCGCTAACTAACAAAACTAAATCTTTCAGGGAAGAATAACAAATATATACAGGATCGTATCATACCGGAGGAAGCGGCTCATTCACATAGAGCTGGACGGACGATCGGGGGCAGAAAGAGTTAGACTTAGGTGAGTTTTTGGGGACTTCTTGACAGCTAACACTGCACACTGGGGATACTGATGCTCTCCTACCAGGCCCTTTTGAAAAAGCAAGAAAAATACGTAAATGATCACAAATTAGTGCCAAACCACCCTAAAATACTTATTTGTTAAAAATATCAAATGACCTAAAACAGGTCAGTGAAAAGACACAGACAATTGTTTAAATTAGCAGAATACTGATCAAGTCACCTCTGAGACTTTGGACCTTTTCCTCTTTAAGGCTGGAGCAGGACTCTGTTGGCTCAACAGTTTCTTCAGTGAGAGCTGTAGGTTGATCTACACCTGAAGGTGTACTTGAAGAGGACAACTCGGGAATTTTTGCACTGTCTAGTACAGCATCTTCAACAGGAGGACTGGAAAAAGCTGTTAAGAGAATATGTCATAATTTTAAAAGTAAATGCTGTGAAGAAGTGATCTACAACACTTTGTTTACTATATAAATAAAAGTACTGTAGCTAATCCTGGAAGCACAGGCAAGGACGATGACAATGGCAAAAATCCAAGTTCACTAAAATGAGCTGAATTATAAAATACCAACTACTTACCTCCCTGTGTTTTCAACATAGCTCGGTGCAGGATAGACTCCACCCTACTGTAAAGCTCCTGAACGTCTACATTTGCATCAACACGGACCAAAATGTTTTGCTTTTCGCCAAACCATTTCTCTAGTTTTGGCCAGGTATCCTGAAAAGCTGTGATCCTTGAGGTAAGAAATCATGTTGGATGTTAACAGACACAACAAAGGTTATTCCTTCAAGATAAGCTTCCTATTTTCTTCTTTTGTACCTGTGTGCAATCTGTGCCAGATACACATTCTTGTCCGCAGGCTGGGAGGTTCTAGCAGCATCATCCAGATCTGCACAACATAAAAATGACACTAATTTTCATTACACTTTAACCTGTTTCATGTAAACACAGCCTAACGTTAATATTTAGGTGCATGTTGATGCACATTATTAAGCTCCTAAGAGTTTTTCAAACCCATTTTAGTGTATCCACGAGTGATTGCATGCTCATCAGGAATATCCAGGAGCAAAGCCAGGTCCAGCACAGGTGCAGGGGGTGGTGGCGGTTTTGGTGGATTGGGATCTTTAGCAAGGTTCTTCCTGCTTTTTACAACTTCATTTTCTAAGGATAGAGCTCCACCAAGGGCTTTCTCTAGAAGATGCGCCTGAGCGATGTCAAACGGGAATCCATCCAGAATCCAACCTGACTGAGATGGAAGCTGACTAATGCAGACACAATAATTATTTCACTATCTAGAGTGTGATTTGTTGTTCATTTTGTATACGACTATTTGGATTTATATTACCAATGTGATATTAACTGGTAAAATTAAGATAATGGCCTCAACAGTGCTCACCTGATCGCCTCTACTATAATGTCCAGTAACAGCTCATTAGGGATAGTGTTCCCTTTCCTCAGCTCTTTTTCCACAGCAGCTCCTTGTATGGCTCGCTTCGAGAGCTGGAAAAGTAAGAAAAGCTTTTACCCCAAATTCCAAATCATTAGATTCTCCAAATACATATTTGTATTTTTTAACAACAAAGGAAAAACAAATTCCCTCAGGCTGATTGGTGTTATAAAATGGATACAGGCTGTTATGTAGTATAAGTAAATAGAAAAATGATAATTAAATACAAAGATGATAACAATACACATACAGCACACAAACAGCACTTACTGTTGCATTACCGGCTCTATTTTCTTCTTGGTTTTCAAGATCTGGAAAAAGATGAAAAAAAGAAGTGATGATAACAGCTTTGTATACTAAGCAAAGAAACACACCATCATGTATAGTACAAAACAGAGTAGAATAAAATCATTAGACCTTCAGTAACCCACCAGATTTCACTGACGTGTTTGTGAGAGGTTGCTCATTGTCTTCCTCACTCTGCTGCACTGTGCCCTGTTAATTTTGTCCAAAATAATTGTTTGAAATGACAGCAGAAATAACTGAAATGTTTGCCCTGAAAAATCTTTTAAAGTCTATTTATAATAAGAATGGATGCTACTAAAGTTACAGTACTGCTTTTACTGTCTCTAACCAACCTTCTCTCCGTTCTTGTGAGCATTCAGTGCCTCTTCAATCAAAGCATCAGTCGATAAGACACAGATGCCATGTGCTGAAGCAGAAACAATACATACAGTGACAACTAACCATGCAATTTTATTCAATATCCATTTATAATACAAGTATAATATAAGTAAAGATTTAAGTGGAGATTAACTTTGTGTTTGTGTATGCGGTGCATATCTGTTCTTATATCATGCCTTCAGCAATCTTGGACAGGCAGGTGGTCTTGCCAGAGCAAAACTTTCCAAGGACGCAGGCCTTAAGGATAAAGTGTGGAAATAGAGATGATGATGGTTCAGTGATGGGTGGATCAACAATGTTCCTCAGTCGCTGGACAAGGTACCCAAGAATATCATTGTTGGTCACGGGTAATTTCACTTCCTCAGCTTCCTCTGGCAATCCCCACTCACCCACCATATTCTGACAAATGTATGTCAAAGACAAAGAGGACCTTAGGGATTCAGATAGCATCTGTTACTTGAATTTAGATACACACTTCTTCACTGTCAAAAATGTAGCTCAATCGCCACACCACTCTTTATTTTAAATAAAGTTACCTCGTCAACAAAGGTTAGCTATATGTAAGGGCAGGCAAATGTGCATACAAAAATTTTTTGAAACACTGCATTCATGTTTCAAACTCACAGTGTATTCATCATAGTCCTGGTTGTTGAGTATCTCCTGCTTCTGAAGCTCTACAGGGTCTAATGGTGCACGGAACTCAAACCCTGGCTGGTGGTCCTTTATTGGCTCGTAGAGTGGAAGACCACTGAACAGCAATTCCTTCCACTCTCTCATCAGCTTCTCTGGAATCCGACTGGACATCATAGCAGAAAATGACAGGAGGCAAAGCTTGAATTGTGAGGTTGGATATGGACTATAAATTTGAACAATGTCCAGTCTCTTAATTCAACCGTAACACATTTCTTAATGTTGTCTAAATGTATTCATTTAGTCAATCAATATTGACTGAGGTGGAAAATGCTGTAAATAAACTCTGCAGGAATGCTTAATCTGGTCATGAGTAGGAGCGCTGACACAGTGGACATGGGACATGTAAAACCTAGTATAACATACATACAGCATTGCAGATAGATGGATAGATCAAGACAGCAAATATGGGGCATGATGAGCATGAGAAAAGACAGCCTGGATATTTACATGACCCAATTTTATTTGACCACTGGTCAGTTGTACAATGACAGTTTCCAATATTGGTAGTTTTTCACAGGTTTTAACTAACATAAAAACATCTTCAAAATTTCAGTCAGATTTCAGTTTGTCAGTACTTTTCTAAATACTTTCTATATCATTTTTGAGTAAAAAGAAACTAAAATAAAGGATAGAAAAAAAATCTATATTTTAAAAAGTGCCCAAATTATTTCAGTTACTTTTTAAGAAAAAAAAAAAAAAAAAAATCAGTAAATTTTTTTTGAGTTTGAAATGTGTTCTAATTTAAACAAATTAAATCTGTATATAGAGCAGAGCACGTGCTCTTTTCACCCTTAGCCAAATTGTTCACATCATGAAGTTGACAGCGTAAAAATATTTCTGCAACTTATTAGCGGTACACTCTGAAAACATACATTTTATAACACATTTTTGAATTTTCATATATTTATTTAAATGACCAAGAGGTCAGTTTTGAAACCAAACACCATTTGCTGCATTTATACTTCATCTTTACAAAGCAACTATGTTACGTACTTTCCATTGAGCAGTCGATATTCTCCAACCTTTGTGGCCAAGTCCATTATCTGCTCCAAAATGCCCTTGCAGTTCTCAAAATGCTTCTTATATTTCCTTTGAGCTCTCTCAGCAGCAATCCTGTTACAGAATTCAAGCTCCTTTTTGATCTCTTCTGCACGATCCAACTTAGCCTGCTGAGCCAGAGCCTATATTAGGCCCCAGTCAGAAAGAGGGAATCAGTGGAGAAGGCATAAAGGTTCCTGCTAATCACCAGTGTTTTAATTTAATTTAATGAATTAGGGAAGATGCTAAATATTAGATTTGATCATTTACTACATAAAATAGCATTAAGTTTTATTCACAAATAGTTCTGAAGACAAAGACAAAAAATAAAAGAAAGGAGAATTTTATCACTACTACTGCCTAGTTTACAAAAAACCCTATAAGAGATTCTGTTTACATTTAATTATATGATTTTCTACATTTCTTCTGTAAATAACAGCTGAATTTGAGAAATGTTTTCACAAAATTCTCCTCTGATGTTCCCTGAGAAATTAAATTAGTGATAAAACCAGCACAAAATGGTGACACCATACAAAACATTTGACAATTAAAAGAGACATTTAATTAAGTGAAGCTCTATGTTCGTGCCACTGTCATTAAATCCCATAAAAACTATTAAAAAAAAAAACCCCAGTAATTAAAGTACTTAGCATTGTTGTGTATTCATGTATTCAAAGCCTGGTTTAGTTTATTCGCCTGTGCCACAGTGCTACACCGCCATACTGTTTCATCATATTTGCTTTTTGTCTTTAATTGTCAACAAATCCCAATAAAACTTATAACGTTAGTGATAAGAGTTAAGTTGTAAATGTATACCACTGCTAATAATTATACGCTATTTTAAAAAAAAGCTATATTTTCACACTGAACCATACTGAACCATGAACACCACTAATTTGTTTTCCACTAAATCTATCATCTGTAGTGTATCTGTGACCACTGAATGGACATGATTCATACACCCTTAGTATATCCTTTATCTATATCTCTGAAGTCCATCTGTTTCTCTTCAAGATAACAAATTCTGTTGATACAATACAACCTATGTAAATCTGGCCTCTTATTTTTATCCCTATTAGACAATTAATACTATTACTGACCAAGCCTAATACAAAACAGCAGCAGTGAGACATCCGTCCTCATATATCATCCTATCTCACCGCCTCCCTGTCCAGAGCTTCCTGGAAGTCCCTCTCTCTCCGCTGCTGGTACTGCTGTTCTCTGAACAGGCGGTTCTCTCGAATGACCTCCTTCTGCATACGTATCTGAAGTAGCTGGGTTGCCAAACGCTGCTCCTGCTGAGTCTGACGTGTCAGTCGCTTCACCAGTTGCTCCTCTCGTCGTGCCTCCTGAAGGGTGGAGAAGAGGAGGCTAATTAGCTGATTTTGGGGTTAAAATGACAAATGACAGTCAAATAACAGACTATTTGAGGTCAATGAAAATAGGAGGGATGGAAAAACATTTGTTAAATATATTTTAAAAATCCAGCGGTTCTCAAAGGCTATTAATATTTCTCAGTGACAAGTTTCACCTCCTGAGCTTCATGGACCTTGAGCTGCTCCACCAGGAATCTGTCTTGTCTTTTCTCTCTCTCCTTGCAAGCTATAGCATTTTCCTCCAGCCTCTTTCGGATTTCTTGTATGTATCTGTTGCTGGACTGCAACAGCACCTTATTTCTACTTCCAAGCAAATCACACCCCTGACTGCTGCTACCAAGGGGAAAAACTATGGGGATGGACTGACCACTAAAAATAGGAGAAAAAAAAACATATGTAAGAAGTTATATGGTAGCAAAGATTTAAGGGTGGAACAAATGTCCATTGAAACAGACATTTAAATATATGTTTGGTCCATAAATAAAATATTTTCCTTTTCTCTTACCTTGATGATAACCCAGCAGTAATTACCTTCTTCCTGTTTGTCTCAAACTGGGCTATTTCAGTCTGGACCATCTATGTGAACAAAACACAATAATACCCAAGAGACAACAGACCAAAAATGAAATTTCCTCTGTGGGTTAGGAAATTATTACAGCATTTTTATCTCTATCACACCTGTGCTTGCCGTTCTTTGCACTTCTGCTGCTGCTGTCTCTTCTTTAGGCTGAGCTGTGAAATGTATGGAGGTGGCTTGGGCACCTGCATATATGTGGTCTGGTTAAAAGTCATGCCTTTGTGCTTCTGATGAAATGCCTGCAACTGCAACATACACAGTTCAGAGTGGTAAGTATCTCAAACTTTTCTTTATTGCAATAGCATGATATAAGATAATATAAAAGGAAAATACTGTGTGCCACCTGAGAAAGAAAGAATTTGGAAAGGGGTTTTAATTACAGACCAATTTAAGTAAGCTAATACTGTATTTAATCTTCAATGTCTTCCAGCACCTTGTCAATATTCTTCAGTCTTTTCTCATCCTGGACTTTGACTTGTCTCTTCTGCTCGATCGGAGGGGTCACCACAAACTGCTGGAATTTCTTCTCATAGTGCTGAGAAATTTTCTGAAGTTTCAATTCTGTATCACGTTTCACCACCTGATGCAGTCGCTACATGAAAGGGAAAACGCTTGAAAATACACATCAGAGCTCAAATCATCATTTCATTTTTCATTACTCGTAAAAAGCAATACGTTTTTAAAATCTAAATATGTTTCTTACCGATCAAAACGAGCCTTCTTCAAAAGAAAAAAGCCTCTAATAACCACATACACACACAGACGAACAAACAGCCCTCTTACCTCAGAGTAGGTCTGATGCTCCTTTTTGTGCAGGCTTGCACATGCTGCAGGCTGCATAATTTCCATCATTGTCCCACTAATTTCTGCTTTCCTGTTCTTCTCAAGTGAGACATAGAGTTGGTATAGGAGGCGTGTGGCAACCCCCTGCTTCTCCTGCATTAGGTCTTGGGCTGTGTTTATGTCGAAGGAGATCCCCAGTAATTGGAGAGTAGGCTCAAGGCGGGTAAAATTATTCAGTTTGGAGACGGAAGTGCTAAAACGAAAGGTGTGATTTACTATACTTATTATGAACACCTTAAATGAACTGCAGAATTAAGCACCTGTAGCTAAGAGGCAGAGAAGAAGGGGGCAACTTACTCTTTCTTCATAAACATATTGAAATCGTTTTGCAGCTGATATTTATGCAAAACTTCCCCCATTAGGTAACCACTAGCGAAATCTTTGGCAATGGTCTTTGGCTCTGTGGAGATGAACATTTAGTCATTTACCCAAACATAGACTGGTATAATATATTTTGAGCAGTCCAGACAAACTATTGGCTTAATGAGTTAACGCGTTGATGAGTATTGTGTATTAATTTTTGAAATGCTAGCCCTTGCGTTGTTGACTTTATAAATGGACGTGCCCTTTGTCTTTTTAGCGTCCAGAAGCCAATAACAACATCTATACCGAACTTTAGCTTCATTAAGCTAGCAGCTAGTTCGTTGGACAAACTTACCCACAGCCTTTGACAGCTGAAGCTCCTGGTTCAGCCACCGGCACAATATATCCGACATCGTACTATTTCAGCTCTTACATTTATACTCAGACAACACATAACCTAACGCTACCAAGCGTATGACATTTTAGCTCCTGGATAACGTCAGAAAAACAGACACAACGGAGCATATCCCACTGGTACACCGTTGCCATGGCGCTCTATCAACATTACTGGTGGCGTTAAAAGAAGGACTGAGTTAGCTTACCCTGGATCAGTTTTTATTTCACAAACAAGTGTAATTAAAAACCAGAATTAATAACTGCTAACCGACCCAGAACCTGTGCTACTTAATACTAAAGGGACAGTAGTATTTTTAGCTACACTTGTAGCCACCCTTCACCAGCATCATCAGCCATTAAAGAAACATAACTTGTAATGGACTTAATAGTAGCGCATTGGGCACGTTTATTATAGTTAAACGGTTTATTTAAAAAATATGGGGAAAAAAAAAAAAAAAAAAAAACAAACTAAAAAAAAAAAAAAG
>VUQG01011320.1:3148-21842 GCA_015106755.1 Etia nguti | reverse complement strand
TTAAAAAAAAATGGGGAAAAAAAAAAAAAAAAAAGAACCACACTGACAAACTAACAGTTAGCCAGACAAGTCATTTTATTGCATTTAAACAGATAGCATACCATTTTGTGTTAGTAGTGTTAACATTTATTTTTTCCATTTGGACAAAATGTAGTGTTTTCACTCAATAAAATCGAAAGGATAAAATAATCTGCTAAATATCATTGAAGCATTTGTTGAAATAAAAGTATTTTTTAATGCACAATACTTTCAGTCGTGTTGTCATGCAGAACACTAAGTGTTAGTTTCCAAGCCATATGGCAACATAAGCGAGGAGTTTACAAGCCACTGTTTTGTTGTGATATTTTAGATAGCATGCATCAATTTCACAAAAACATCCAAGGCCAGCGAGGAAGATGTGTAAAGCAGCAAGTTTACACTGGTGTACAAACCACAAATCCAAAAGTTCTACAGTGTAAACACTCATTGGAAATGAAGATGAACCGCAGAAAAAAGCGGAAACTTTAAAGCAAAATTGCTCGTCGGCAGCTGCAAGAAAGAGATCTCTAGCCCTACATACACTTTGTCTGGCAAAGCGAATCTCCTATGGTAAGATAGCAATGCAAAGCAGAGTAAGTAAAAAAACAAAACAGGATCACAATTCTTATTCACTTTATATACAACAAATATATATTTCAAATCTGACTCTGTTTGAATTTGCCTCTCATTAACTAAATAGTAGAGGGAATATAATGCCATTTTCTATAAAACATCATGAGATTTTGTATTGCAAGACAGAAAGGGAAAAAACAGAAAATCACACTTATGTACAGTTTGTTGCATTAATAATAAGATTTCAAGGACAATAAAAAGGTGCCAGTCTGTTGATCAAAATCAACATAAATCCTGTAACACACTGTGTAACTTATAATCTTCGAAGCACTGCTTGTTTTTTAAAAAAAAAAGAAAAAAGCAAGCTTCAAAGGAACAGAATATGCAGCCATGTTTAAATACTCAGAACTATATCCCCTCTTTACAACGATGTTAAAAGATGATGATCTCCTATACTGAAAGTGTCTGATTCAGTACTGATGCAAGCTGTCACCTCATAAATCAAAATTCAGAGCAGTTTTCTAAGAGAAAGAAAGGCGGGATACAATTTTCTCAGTAGTCAAGAAGACTGCCTCCCTGCTATCACTACAGCTGTGAAGACAGAGTTAAAGTTCGTTTACGTCATGATTCATGTCACAGTAGGTTTGCTTTAAGCTTGTTGGCTGGAGGCACTGAGAAACAACAGACCACATCTGCCACGCGGGCAAGCCCTGGCCTGACTCTAAAAGAAGAAAAGAAAACAATACATCTTGCTTATTATGTCAAATTATAAGCTTTGTATACTCATTTGTATTCAATGAGCATTTCTAGTCATTATCTATCATTTCTGTCCTTTGGTCCCTTTATCTAACCATAGAATTTAAAAGGAATTTAAAAGGTGGCTTAAGGAAATTCAACTCTATATATATATTATATATACATATATATATATATATAAATTATTGTCTACTATCTAAATGTACTGCAGACCAAAAGAAAGTAAACACAGCCTACCAAACTGATATCAAGTTCTTGTGCAGAACTCTCTAAAGAAACCAAAGAAATCTTCGCAATCCACACAGACACACTGAGAAGCCATAGCACTCACTAAAACCGATGAAAAATGACATCTCCTGTACATTAAACTAAAGTGTGAGTGGGATCCAGATACTGAAATACAGTGCACTTCCAGTCAATTCTGAATCACCATAGCGTAAGACATTGTTAACAGCAACATTTAGGAGTAATAAGGCGATGTGTGAAATGTGATGGTGCAAATCACTGGAAGCGTTGAATTTTGAAAACTTTGATTACCCATCCAGCTTACTCACATTAGTTAAAAATGTATGAAAAATGTATAATATCAATCATCAACTTGGAGGATAATACAAGTATTAGCCTGACCGTGAAATGTGTTTCGTGGCAAAAAAAAAATCAAATAAAAAAATAAAAATAAACTCTACCGGTAATGAAGCCATAGCAAAAAAAAAGAAGGCAAGAAAACATTACATATTAGTGTTTGTTCATTATAATACATCACTTTGTATTCATGTTTTTAGCTTATAACAGTGTATATCCGATGGGTTTATCACCCACATATTTCCAGACCATAATATAAAGCACCACACCCACATCTGTGTAAACTAAAGATGATTCTCATCGATAAGTGCATAGTTCCACTGATATCTCCGTGTTTCAACAGTTATTTGTGAACTATAGATTACATGTGACATGTGACAGGACTTAGGCTTCAGTCCTGTAGCTGTCACAAAGCAGGTAAGATTAAACGAATGGTGGAACAGCAGAAGACATGAACAATTAAAACTGCTCCTTTCCTAAAGGTATTTATAAAGTATTTTCGGGTGCCATTATAAAGTTTGAAGCTGTGTTGCATTCAGTTTTTCTCTGTAGTGCAGTAAAGCTTACATCACCAAAAAAAAAAAGAAAGAAAGAAAGATAAGCACACTAAACACAGGAAATGCCATTAGGAAATGCCCATCACAAAGTCACAGATCAGACACTGGGTCTCCAGGGGGTGCAATATATAGTATGGTAGAAAGAGGTATGAACGAATCATTTGAGGAGTTTTGCTGCCATGATAGAAATGTTTTGATATATAAATATACAGATTTATATTCATAATCCAAGGACGAGAAAATAACAAGATACACATTTCTATGTGTTTGGCATAAACGTCAGAAAATGAATTATTAACTGCTGCTGTCGAAATGCAACAATCATGTAGTGCTACATCAGAAGGGATATTTAGCTAGACTATGTGGCTTAGCCTTGTGATACATGACACTGGTGACAGCAATGATGAAAAAGTTTCACATTAAACCCCCTGACCTGGCGACTAGTAGTGAGAGAGAGAGATGATCTCATGGTTTTGTTGATGACAGCAGGTTTGTGAGCCAGGTTGCTGCTGAAGACGACAGCTGTCGTTTCTCCCCTGTATTCTCCTCTCCATCCGGGAGAAGGAATTGAGTGGAAGCAACAGAGGTAGGGGATCCCAGTGAAGGTGCCAGGCTGCCCATTTCTGCAGCATCCACGGGGGAGTCCAAATGCCAGGAGCCCTGGGGCTTGTAGCCCCCAGCACAGGCAGCCTGTGGCTCTAGGAAAGACTCGGGTGAAGGCAGGCCCATGTCATCACTTGGGGCTCTAGGTTGCATCTGAGGTCGATAGCCTCCTCCTCCATAGCTGACCGACTGATCAAGCTGGGGTTGGTGGCACTCGGAAGAGCCCTGTGGATCCAGCTGGAGGACCAAAGAAGACCCTGAGGTCTGAATCCCTGTGTATGTCACATCGGTGTGAGCTGAACCCATAGACGATATAGAAGAAGCAGATGAGTCTGGGAAACGTGGCCTTATGGGACGCTCATCTACCATTTGGTTATAGTAGCGTAATGACGTTGGCTCATCTGTGTCAACTGACTCATCTCCTATCCCCTGCCCGTCATCATCCTCATCTTCCTCAGGAATGGCGACGAGCATTTCTTTAATACAATCATACTCAGGTGTTTCTACAACACAAACCATGCTGTGGGGAGATGGCTTCACGTCCAACGGACCCTGAAAGAGACAAAGAGTCAGTTAGATATTGTTTCACAAGACAGCATTAAAAAAATAACACATCAAAAACAGGGAATGAGCATTTGTAATCACAAAGGAAGTACAAGGAAGTTTATAAGGATCATACTGGATTAAGCTAATATTGTACCTGTGTCCTGGGCCAATCACTGGGAAGCTTGGGCTCTGGAATATCTGGATAGAATGCCTTCTTTACCCTGGTAGGAGCAGAATTTTAATTTTAACATTTAGAATTATCAAGTGCCTGAATAAAAAAAAAAAGATGCACTGCATTGCTGCCTTGAATTATAAAATCATCTTTGGCATACATGCAAACAAGAGAGAAAGACTAGCAAAAATAGCAGCACAATAGTCTTACCACTTCCTTTTCTTGTAGCAAGTGAAAGTGACGATGGCCAGTAATAAAGTTACAATCCCCAAAGAAGTCAAGATCTCCAAGATGAGCCAATCAGCTGTCAGAATAGGACAACAAGAGTATTAGAAATGCTACACTACCAATTTACCTACATCTCAGTACAAATTACGCTATCTATCGATTCATACATTCACACATAAATGCATGCATCATACATTAGAATCTTAAATAATGTTGACAGACTGACATAATAAATAAAACTACACAATTTACATACTGTAGGGCTCTAGTGTTACAGAGGCAGTAGTGCCTGTGTTCTCCCCTGCTGCAGTGTAGGCCTTGACAGTAAATTTGTAGGTCCCTTTAGGGAAACCCTTTGCTGTGTAGTTCATCGTTTCTGCATCATTCAGATTGGCTGTTCAAACGGTAATGAACAAAAAGGGAGAGGGGTGAAGTAAGGAGAGAGAAGAAGAAGAAGAAAAATATTAACCAGAAGCAAAATGCACACATTTTGATGATCTGTGCAATAGCATAATTATTCATGATCTTTGTCCTTTTAAAGCATCGTACTGTAACAGTTTTACTGGTTAAATAGGAGGAGGATCATAAAACATACCTAGTAGTTTGAACTGGTAACCACTGCTGATGTAAATGTTGTAGCCCCGGAGAAAGCCTCTTCTGTTCACCAGTGGAATCTCTCTCCAGGTAAGAAGAATATCAGCGTTCTGCTGACTGGCTGACAGAGTCAAAGCAGCAGAAGGAACTGTGGAAACCACAAAAGGTGGGAAACGGTTGGAGGAGCATGGCGAGAAGGAGAAAAATTGTCAGCGATTAAAACACACGGCGTTTGTTTGCTTCTTTGTTATTTTAAAGATAAGCTTTCAGTGTGCAGTGTTGTCCCTACCCAGCTCCTGCGCGTATCCCTGCCAGCGTTGCAACAGTTCCCTGGTATCTGAGGAGCAGCTGTACAAGGATAAGTTGTATCTCACACCTGGCTGGAACGTATCTGATGACAGAGAAAGAGATTATTGTGTGTTATGCAACACAATTTAAAATTCGACAACCCCTTTCAGCAGAGTTATTTGAGGTAACTGAGCTTGTTGAAAGCTGAAAATCTTAACAATATCTTAAACCTCTTTAAGACGCGTACTCTCTCCTGTCAATCTGAATGTGACCACTCCATATCAGAATGCACGCTCTAACCACTTTTCCATAAACCTCGAGCCAAGCGCATTTTACACAAACATTTTCAGCACAAGAGTGACTTCTTTCAGTCACAAGACTGCAACTGCACGGGTGTCCCTCCAGCATCTCGAGTTTCCCAGCTCATTAAAAGATATCAGTGTTTTGGAGAATGCCTAAACAAACCTTTGCCATGAGATACATGCTTTCAGTCACAGTACCATGACAGGTCAGATTAACAAGTTAATAATTCATCACATAGCTGCAGCTTCTGAGGAACGTTAGTATAAAAATGGCTCATGTCTGAACACTAGAAGACTGCAATATTATCTATTCCGTGTCTGAAAAGACACAGACAAGAATAATAGTAATACAAAGATAACAGAGCTTGTATCAACAATCAAAATACATACAGTGCAGTGCTGAAATTCACTGAAATCAATGCTCTGTTTTCACAGGCTGACAGCTGTTGCATACCTGACTCAATGGAAACATTAGTGGTTCCAGCAGGCAACTTAATCCACTCTACAGGGCAGTCTTGTGGGCAGAAGGCATCAAGCCATTCTACCACATACCCACAGGTGGCATTGACATTGCTTTCCCAGAACAGGAGAAAACCTTGGTCTGTATAAACTATCCTGGATGCAGCAAGGGCTTCCACACCTGGAAAGATGAAAAAAAGCTTAGCAATGTAGAAGCTACATCTCTTCACTGTTTCTACACAACAGAATGCTACTTTAGGGTTTCAACAAAGACATATGTTATATGAGTGAAAGCAGACGTTTAAAGACCATGAAGCTGCCAGCAATGTCACATTAAGTCAAGTGTGCTATTGAAATATAAGATAAACATCCCACACACACTCTCCCTCCAGTTCCACATACTTGTCAAATGTACTCTTGCAGGTGGAGAAGATCCTGCATCATTCCTTGCAGTGACAATTGCTACGATGTTGCTGTTACTGCTGAAGAAAGCGATTTCTGTGAGGTTGACTGGCGTAGACCAAGTATTTGGTGGCAAGGTTACAGTCGGCGTAAGTATTCGATTTTCTTCAGGACTCCAAAGGAAAACTTCATATTGTGTCAGTTCACCATGGCTCTGTCTTCGTGTTAGAGGCTAAAGGTGATCAGGAAAGAAATTATATTAAATCGCTTTCTACTTATTGGGGTACATTTTCATGCTATGTTAAACTGTGACCTGTATCAAAGTGGTAAAACATAGTAAAACGAAACAGGATAAAGAATGAAGACAGAAGACACACATGTTACTTGTCTGTGCATTATAGCCGTAGTCAACATGATGAATCTGTGCTCTCCACACTTATACATACATAAAGCAAATTATCTAAACTGACCATCTAAATCTAAAACAGCTCAAGTCAAAGATGAAAAAAAACCACATTACCTTCCAAACAACCTTCCCAGTGTTATCTGTGTTCAACCATATCCAAGCATCCGGGGCATCGGGAACTGAGAAAAGTCAAAAACATACCCACGTTACGTTACATTTCAGAGAAATTTCCAGTATCGAGCAACAAATTTACTTCCTAGAGTTTGTTAAAGATGAATTATTCAGGCAGATACCCACCAATTAATCACTAAAAAATTACTGATTGATAAAATTAGGAAATAATAACCACTTGCAGCCCTGATTCTGCCAAAATAAGCAATATCACAAATAAATCATTTACCATAGGTTTTGGTTTTGAAGGAAGACAGTTCGCTCCAGTTTCCCCACTTCCAGAAATTCTGCTGGGCACCGCAGCGGACTTTAACACTGTAGCGCTCATCAGGATACAGGTCCGACAGAAACACAGACCTCAGACCCACACCAGAGAAAACACGCTGGAAACAGACGTTCGATTTTATAAGCACAAATGAGAGAACATCCTACATGACCTTGCATTTGTTGAGGGCAATGTGGTAGGAAGCAGTGCCAGAAGAATCAAAGTGATGATGTCTGACATATTGCGCAACAAACACAAGCGCAGACTTCTCACCTTTATTAGTTCTTCGTCCTCCGTTCTGGTAATCTCAACCTGGCAGACAAGTGCCAATGAAGAATAGCTGTCATACTTCCAGTGCCACGCCAAAGTGGCATTCCAGGCATCGGCAACGACGCTCAGCTGAACTGGCGCCACTGGACACACTGAGGAGGAAGAGTGATTCAACAACATCAGAAAAAAAAATATTTTTTTATATATATTTTTGATTTCTATATTTCTGTTTTACCAGGAGAGTATGTGCAGTGATGGTGAGAAGCTAAGATTGAGCCACCTACCTCTGTGACTAAGTTCAGCAGTGTCAGTGAGGCTGTACTGACCGAGAAGATTCTCAGCTACCAGTGTCCAGTTACCCTCCCATGTGTCTAAAATACAGGTTAGTTCTTTCTGTGCCACATCTTGGTTGACCTCAGTGCAGTCCCTAAAAACAAAACAAAAAAGGCACAAAAAATTAGATTTCCTGTAAGTGTAGCAATTCACAATACAATGTAACCACTTCAAATAGTCATTCTAACATATAGAAAAGGCACAGGATGAAAAACATTTTGGCCACTGTTCAAGCTATTCCTGTAAAAGGCTTGGAAGTGTGCCAATCTGCTATCAAATGGACACACAGAGGCAAGTGGTCTCTTTGCCTAAGTGTTTTATATTTCTCGTCTTCCTCTCTCGGCTAGTTTTTTTTTTTTCCATACAAAAAAAAAAAGGATTTTTAGAGAAAGGCAGAGGAACCATCATAAATAATTTAAATACACTGTCTCAAATACAAACTAACTCTGACCCGATGATGGCTAAAAGCAAAGTCTTGGACATAAAAGCTGAAAGGGCTTCCACATCTAACTTTGTAAATCAATCTTCTGTTTTCTTTCCATCCTGTGTTCATAGCATTTTTATCTGGAAGAAAACTGCTGGCATGGTACTGTGGAGAGCATCATCGCAGCTTTTCACTGAAAAAGTCCCGCCTATAATCATGCAGGTAATGCTAGTTGATGAGCAGCGCACGTGTACATTTTATATATGTTATTCTTGCCTGAGGAGAGAGGTTTAAGGCACTGCAGTTGGACCCTTTTGCTTCTGTGACCTACTGGACAAATCATTTTTTCAAGACTGGTGCAGCTTTTGTGCTGACACTGGATAAACAGCTTTAGGTGGCAATGTAGCTGATGTGAAGGACAAGACAAGAGAAATCCAACATGCGGTTTGCACAGGTTTGGACAGATGTAGGATTGTTTGGAAAAATACAGGTAACGGCTCCCCGTATTGTCCATGTGTTCTAGATCCCGCAGATGTTTTCTGTGAATGTACAATGTGAATTGTACAGTTCTACTATTCCCTTTTTGTGAGTGAGACTGCGTACCTGTTGTTCACAAAGTACCGAGTTCCTCGTCTCTTGCCATACAAGTGAGTGTCTCGTCCTTTCTTCCACTGGCACACAGCTGATCTTAAGTCATAAGTCTCACATTTAAAATCAGTGGGCAGTGGTGGATCTGGGGATGTGGACAAAAAAACGAAAATCTCAGTCACATTTTTAGAGTCGTAAATATTAAAAGATATTAATGAATGTCTTTTTCTGCAATGCCCAAAACATTAACCCAGATTAGATCTAAAAATATTTCACACATGTGTTTATCTTACATCCAACAAACACAACTGCTCCATACAGTTTGTCGTTTGACAAACAAAACATGTTGCTTCCTGACTGGCGAGATGCCACCAGATTAGACACTGTAGTGGAATAGGTCCGCCTGCTCAGTCGTGTCACGATCGTGGCGTTCCCGTCGTACTTTATCTTATCAAAGACCATCCCTTCATCCATAATGCAACAGAAGGTAATGTTGGCCCCCACAGGTAAAACTTTGTCCTGGGGATATGCTTTAACACTCTGCTCACTATTGGGGTGATCATTTCCTAAAGTAGAAAACAGATCGAGAGAGAATAAAAAAATGAGTAAGGTGTAAAAAGACATGGATATGCACAAGGCAAATATTTTAGGAGGTATATATTTTAGAGTGAAAGAGGCCTTAATGAGAACATGTCAACAGGATACTAACTGGGTACTTAGGTTTTAACTAATTAATGATGGTCTATAGTATACATGCGTCCCACTGACCTTGAAGTGTCTCAGTCTGACTCCATTCACTTGTAGTCCGCCCATCTCTTGAGCGGATTTTGACTGACAGGGAGGTACACTCCAGAGGGTTAACTGAAGTCCACGTCCACTGGTGCAGACCACTCACCTTATTCACTGTCGGAGAGACTGTCTCCTATAGAACATACACAGAAGACACAGTTAAAACATGTAACTAGTGAAATATTGTGACTGTCATAGCTTAACCTGGAGAAGAAACCAACTACTAAAGTTTACATAAAATCAAAGAAACCATTACAGGAAAATATGCAGCACAAGAGAAAACGATTCCCTTTTCAAGAAAACATACTATACAAATGCCAAAGATGATTTTCAAAACAATGTTACCAGTACAGTATTTTTAAAGTGCAAATCTTCCTACACTCATAATTTACTACAATTGCTTCAAAATGCCATAAAAGGTCATGTAACCAACCCAAAGAACAACACGAGAAAAAAAAAAAAAAAGTTCATAGAAAATGAAGTGCTCTTACATAGAAGACAGTTTCATTGAATTCAGTTCTTAGAATGATGAGGTCAAAGGTCGTTGCGCCTCCTCCCAACCAGGATATGGAGAGTTCCTGTGTTTCCCAGTTAGGAGACAGAGTCACCCGCTGAGGTACTGTAAGGCCTGGAAGAAAAAAACATCACATCAGGGTTTAGTGATTACAGGACACACTGTTTAACTCGAAATGACTTCTTAGAATTAAAGAAACCTTCAACATTAGATGAATTCAGCAGAGCAGAATAACTGATTTATTAAAGTTAAGGTTTGCTTCACGTGTTTCAGTTCTTACCAGTATCTGCATGAGTGTGCGTAGTCGAAAACCTCAGGACAATCCACAGGAGCCAGACAAAGCCATTGCTAATAAGCTTTGAGGTGGGAGTGAGACTTAAGCGAGCCATTTTTATCTACTGGCCAAGCGTCTGCTTACAGATCCTGATGAAGTGATGGTCCTCTTCACTACAACACCGTGTTAAAACATCCTGAAAGGCAAAACCTAGACAGAGGAAGGCCTGTGGAAAAACCCAGAAGGACAAGTTCATAACAACGATAAATGTATCATGTATCACGTTAAAACAGAGATATTACAAAAAAGAAAATAACAGCCTGGCTGTGAAAAAAAAATTAATGCTAATGACCGGGAGTTACTTGGGGACACTGTGAAGCTGTCCGGGTTGAAGTCATGTAAACATAATGTTTTTTCCATGAAAATATTCTGGCATGCACATTGTTTTTAAGAAATGTGCTTTAGGTTTGTTTCTGTCATTGCTGGGTTCACTGGGGACCAATGTGTTGAACTGTCTTCAATTTTTGCAATACATCACTGCAAGCTGCCATTCTTATGTGATTTCTTGCCAAAGCCGGATGTACAGCTGCCAAGAAAAGTCAACTCTAAGGAGAAAAAAAAACCCCAAAACTTTGCTGTGGCAGCTGTTGAAGCACACACATCACACACACTGGTTATGAAAATCCTGCTGTTCCTGGTATTTGGGTTATCCTGTACTTGTCCTCCTCTTAAAGGTTCCTAGTTTTTGAATTTTTCTAAGCCGTTTTGGAGGGTTTTGAACTTAACACTCCTATCAACCGGACTTATGAACAATCGGAAAGATACAGGCAAACGCGATACAAAGACAGCTGTGGGACCAGCATAGCAGGTTCTTTTGGCTGCCGGATGGATCTGCATATTTGATTTGGCACAGACTTTATGCCTGACGCCCTTCCTGACACAACCCTCCCACTTATCCAGGCTTGGAACCGGCACTACGAGTACACTAGCTTTGGACAACCCAAGGCTGGCTCTGTGTTTCCTCCCGGTTTCGAAATGAGGATCTTTTGCACGTGTTATCCACAGCACCATAAAGCCCCACAGCTGTGGGTCAGACAAGACAAGAACATGTATGCCATGCAGCTGGAACTTTCTGTGCATTTAACAGGTGCTCTACATATAATCTTGCATTACCTGACCCTACAGATTCAAGCCATTGACTAAAATCATTGTGCAATATAAAAGATGGATGTAGGTATGGCAGCATTACCAGTTATTCCTGTCTTGAGGCTTTGAGCTGAGCTTTGTGGGCATTATGACTGAGCCACTGTGGGCCAGTGGGTGCTCACACAAAGTGAGTTATGAATCAGAAAGCAGGTACACCCTGCTTTATTCCCTTTTTTATTTTAACAATTTAATAAATGATCTTTAGGTTGTATTAAATAAAACTTTAAACTAGGGACTGAGACTATAAAATCACTGGGGGGAGTATTTACTGAGATCATTTTTCCATTCATCTCTATACAAACAGACAGACCTCCAAGCTATGTCCAACTTTTGCATACAGTCTATGACACAGCACATTTAACTATTCCTATCAGGACTTGGGTATACACAGCTAAAGACACATTTAATTGAAAGTAGTGTAAGCTGAGTAGACACACACACATGTAAAGGCAGCTGGCAGCAGTGTAGATCTAGCTGAAGATAACTTGTACAACCACGCAGAGCTACATGTTCCAGGGAAATATCAACCCAACCATTTATTTTCAATAAATGGAATGTTAGAGTGTATTTAATTCTAATGTCAACAAAACTCCTTCCACAGGTACCGGCAGTCAAATATCTGTACCACCTCGGCCTGCTCACCGTCCGTTTGGCTGCCCTCTAAAACCACACAAATCATTCACAGCTGTTATGGTAAACCACAGCTGCACTCAAATACCCTGTAACTTTTTGGGATTTTGAATTTTACTATTTGATTTTTTTTTTTTGTTAAATAGTGTAATACATTACATTTCAGTTTGACCCCTGACCTCCCTGTAACTCACAGGATTTCACTGTTGCCAACTTAGCAGCTTTGTTAACAGATCTGGCAAGCGTTCCTAGCCCCTATTGAAAAATCAACAGAGGTGCTGTCAACAAGAGTGATGTTCACATCCCCATTGTACTCTACAAAGCTCAGAGCAGACACAGGCCTGCGCTGCAGAGTAAAACACATTCTGCTGCTTCTAAGTTTGTCTTTGAGTGACGATTTTTTTTTTCTCAGCTAATGTTGGGATTGTAAAATCAGACATGAATCTTTCCACCCACTGACCAAAGCTTACTGTAGATTGCTATCAAATATCCAAGCACATAAATTGGTATTCTAGATATCTTTACAGCAAACAGCTTATTCATTCTGTTAGATGAAACTGCTGGCTTGTCTGGCAGAAGCAACTGAAGAAAAATGAGATGGACATTTATCATTTAACAACATATGAGAACAAAAAAAATGTTTGCAGCCCCTTTAAAAATGTGATCAAATACATAAAAAACTTGCAAACATAAACTTTAACCTAGTAATGTGAATCTAAACGGGCTAAAAGCCAATACAAAGCCGTTCAGAGTAGCGTACTGAAAAAAAGTTTAATGGCAAAAGCATCCAGACTCGTAACTCGTGTATGATGTGCATTGGGTGCCTGTTATTCTTCTTAAAGTTAGATAAGTTAAAACAAAATCTGTCGTAGTGCACAGGGACGGAATCATAGAGTCGTAACCCCGATGAACCTGCATGTGCATGCTTGTGTACGCATATAAATCTCTGTTCTTGTGTCTAACCATCACTAACATTCGCAGTTCATCTGGTTTCCCTCGAGACAGGCTGGGGCAGGCCTCAAACGTCTCTCTAGCTTGACAAAAATAAGCCTCTGAAAAACAACCAAGCCCTTTGCAGCAATAACATGACATGTTTCAAATAGATGAGCAAACAATTCCTGCCAAAACCTTAAGCCTCGTTGTGAAATAGGTGATCCTATCAGTACTCCATAGTGACATTGAGTATGACCGTGCAGCATCATGCTGATATATTTTTAGATAGCTGTTTCATTCATTCATGACGTAGCCCACTGCAAACTTTGTAAGTTCAACAAGTCATTGTTGTACAAGAGCTGCTCGACTTCTTTTTTTTATTTCATAACTCTTTGTGTCAGAGACAGATTTAAAATAAAATAAGAAAAAGATTCTATTTATCCTGACAGAGGTAATAAATTACAACAAATTTATAATCTGCTTCAAATCTTGAAAGCCTGTAGCAGTTCTACTACAGTTCTTTTCTTAAAGCAGTAGGCTATGGCAGTCATTAACTGAAAAATCAATCTACACAGTAGACCAGCAGCCAGTGGATTTTAAACATCAGGGTTTTTTACAGATATCTTTCTGTTTGTTTGTTTATTGTAATGGCTGTTATTTAGACATGACACGTACATGAATAAACCTCACAGTCATCAATCTAGCTGTTTCTGCATGCATAGCAATTGCATTTTCCTTTCTAAGCAGCTGCTCCTTCTGGAATCAAAAAGCACACTAAACCCAGCAGTATCAATGTGATTTACTGAATGTGACTCTCTGCAGAGCTGGCTATAGCAGTTTAAAAGTCTTCTGCTTTGTTCCTGCCATTAAAGTGCTCTCTTCACATGAAATTCAGAGGAACTGCTCAATATAAATACAGCTGAGTGGAGTCAGTCTTTTACACATTTTTGTGCTCGCACCAAAACAAGAGTTTTGTTCCAAGCCTTGGGTTTCCCACATGAGAGGACCTTCTCCTTTCTTAAGAGGATTATTTTTCCAGATTTTCACACCACGGTGAAATGTTTTACAAGCCCTAACACAATTGTTTGAGCCTCAGGGTACAAAACAAATAAACAACAATTTTTATTTTTGTTTTTTAAAAAACAGGCTGCACTGATGGGAACTGGGGGAATGGGGGGTGGGGGGCGGGGTCGGTACATTCTGGGAAATCTCATCAAGAAACTGATAGCTAAAAATGCACAGCAGCACACAAATCAATACCTCTCTGCTGAGCTCTGGCTCTTGTCCTTGGAGCAGTAATGAATGCGACCACAAACAACAAAAGCCACAAGGATGTTGTTACTTAAAAACTAAGCCTAAACCTCATCTGTATGCCTGCAGCAACTCTATTTTAGGAAAGCGCAGACTCACCTCAAAGACAACACCATGTATTCAAGCTTGCCACCTCTTTCCACACCACAGTCTGCTGCTGGCTGTATATGCAGCTGTGTAAAGAGGCTCTGAGAAAGCCATGAAAATTGTCCAGGTATACTCCCACGCGAAATACCACGGGGTGGACTGACTGTCAAATCAAGCTACCATTTCTAAGAATCCAAAGTACAGGAGGGATGTACTCCAGTTGCTGGTACTTTAGGGATTGCGCCATAAACACAGTTACTGGCATATCCATGGGAAGTATCAGTACATCTATGTATACATGAGAGCCCATTTGGGAATTTACATGTGTTGTCTGACAAGCTGTAGATTGTAACTGATCCGTGATTATAGTAAATGATAAATGTTTGTCCACAGAAACCTATTAAAACTTGGTGATTACTAACTAATACTACTAACTGTAGTGGCACTGAGAGGTCAATCGCACTGCAACATACCAAAACACCAAAAAATAGAAAAGTGCTGCAAAAGCATGCAAAACAAAACTGAAGTTGAATAAAACACAACAGAAACAGAAAAAAAACATAGAAAAGCTCACAAAAAACCCCTCACAAAACACAAAGGAAGTGTTTTTGGGAAGACAAGCTAACAGTCATAGCAAACATGGATCTACAGTATTATATGAATCATGCAATTAAAACACAAATTAACTTGCATCATTCTCTCTCTCACAGCCCAAAAGATACACAAAAAACAATGGAAATTAGCAGAAGTATTTTGCAGCATTTTTCTATTTGCCGGTGTTTTCCTAAGTTGCAGCACGTTTGATCTCTCAGGGCCACCGTAACTGACTCTTTCAACTCTAGTGTCAGACTAAAACACCAAAAATACAACAACAAAAAAACAAGAACTGAGAAGAGACAGAATTACCTGTGCTTTGACAGAAAAAAACACCTCAAAATATTACAAAAATCTTGTCATCTACACACATAAACATTACATTGAATTACACTTTAATCTGCCTCAGGTGATGGGAGATACTTTGTGGTTGTGGGATTTCTGCCCTTGTCCATTTGCACAAAAGCACCTTACAAATACAGACTGGAAAGAGCAACGAGGCCCTATGACTGATAGTATTATCTTTAGCCAAATGGGGAGGCAATCTTTGCGTCTGTTTCACCCTACGCTCAGCAGAGCTGTCATTACTCTTTAATACAGCGGGACCAAAAAAAATGAACATTCAGTGAAACACAAGCCTTTGTATTTGAGCCTGCCGCCTCTATCCACACCACCACACTGTGCAGCTGTGTAAAGCCACATTTAGGGGGAAGCAATGGAAAATATCCAAGTGTACTTCCACACACCATCCAGGATTGGCTGTTGATGTGATGCAACTATTTCTCCAACATGTCGTACATCAAATTGTTAAAATGTCAGTCAATATTCAAACACCCATTTCCCTTTTCTAGTGCTTCTGGGATTTCACAAGTCACAAATAATACAAACAGTTACTGGCAGACGCAAAGTTGAGTGCTTGTTTTCTCCCAAGGGTTTGTTTGTATGTGTCCTGGCTAGTGCACTTGTCCTTTGCCCAGGGCAGTTATTAATTAAACTTTTTTTTTTAATTATATATGACACACAGTAAGAATAAGATGATTATAGTTACAAGTTTCCAGATTTCAACAATATTTTTCCCCACACCAACAGAACATGAGAAATGCTTTTCAAAGTAAGAGTAACAGTAACAACAGTAACAAAAGACATCCTGATGTTTAAAGATAATATAAAGGGATCGTTGTTCCCAGTAGAACTGAGACCAGGACAAAAATAAAACTGAATGAGAGCCAAAGCCAAAATTACACCAAACCACCACTGCTTCAAGGTAAAAAGCAACTACTCAAGCAAACATTACAAAAAGCTTAGAAAAATACCCCACCTACCTAAATAGATGTAACTTTGTTTGATAAACCTTTTATATGCTGTAATGTGTGGTCAACAAGCATTTTGCCCCAGGTAGTGGATGATATTGCATGATTTTATCATTTTTATGGCTGCTCATGTGTACATACAGATGCATGTTATTTGAACAAAAGGCAATCAAAACCTTTGATAAGATTTTCCTTTGCCAAATCCAGGGAAACAGTTGTCTGCCTGTTCTCAGCCTACGCTCAGCAAAGTTGCCATTACTCTGTCATACAGTGACCACTGTGACCAAAGAAGTAAGCACTGAGTGGCTCTATGTAAGTGAGGTGACATTTTGAAACACGAGCTAAACGTTCAGCTACTTATGTCCGACCTTTGAATGGGAAGAGGGGAAGACCGGATGCTTGTTAGAGAATAAGTGAAAAACAGGGAAAGTTACCAAATGAGTGCCCGTGTGAAATGTCGGTGCTCTGACCTCAGTGGAAAGAAGACATTGAGTCCTCTGTGTGTGTGTGTATGTGTGTGTGTGTAGCTTTTGGATGTCAACCAAAAGGCATTTCCTTCCTTCCCTGTTCCCTGTAGTCCTTTATGGATGAAAATGCTAATCTAAAAAACCAACTGGGAAGTGAGTACAGCTCTCTTCATATAATTTGTTTTTAGATTTTTGCTTCCTAGCTTCTGACTTAAGCCAAATAAACACACACTGACTACAGTTTAAATCAAGCAAGCCAAAAAGAGAACTATGCAAACTAGCAGTAGGCTAGTTTCTAGCTGAAACACAAACAAGTGACCATTTGCAAAGCAAACATACCAACAGGGCGCCTATTGTCCTCCCAGTTAGGAGTAGGTGAAAGATATTTTTCCAGATTGTTATGGTGTCTGGTGCTCCGTGTGTCTCATGTTGAGTCATAAAACTACTACAAAGACAATGTGTTGCAATAATGTACCTATTTTTATTAAATCACTCACGATTGCCTGTAATATTAAGCAGCTACTGGGTAGGGTATGAGAGTATGATAAAATACCCCAGGGTTCTGTAAGAACATGCTGTATGTTCACAGATAGGGAAACTCTTTACCTGTCTGTGCAAAAGCTTTTTTTTTCTTCTTTTTAATCTGTTCACAGATTAGTGTCAAAATGAACATGGACCTGTTTTAAACCAAGAAAAACAAGAGAGAGGCAGCAAACGCCCGATCCATACTGCAACACACTGACTACCTGATTAAGAAACTGACCTCTTTCAATCTGTGAACCATAATCCCATAATTACAAAATACACATTATCACCATACACACCTCAAACTTGTGGGTCTCAAATACACAGCAACACAATAAAAGATGTAAACGTCATCCATTCATTCGTTTATTAAATTATTATGTGAATTTGCGGCTGATTCGGTTTAACAGACCAGCCCAACTGCACCATCACAGGACGGACAGTTTGCATCATTAGCATTAGCAAGTGAGAAGCATGGGGAATACCGTTACAGCAAACGCAGCTTTAAAAACGCACACACTGTAATTATATGTAACTACACGGTAACTAAATGTGAACTGTTTTTCATTTTCCCTTGACTTCTTAACAATAGTTTTAATGTAGATAACAGAGGATAAAGTGAGCCGACAGTCATTGTAAAGTCACTTAGAAGCCACCCACCACACACAAGCAGACAGGCCACCGATATTTGGAAAACACTGCTAGCTGGAGTAGCTGCGTTAAACGAACTATCGCTAGCAGGACGTCCGAACACAAATAACACCGAAATTACCTCTGATGCGACGAGAACTGGTTTTCGCTGATGTTCCGGATATATATTCACTTAATCCTGCTCCTGAATGACGTGATAAATAATTAAAGAGCCACGATATCTTCTCGATCCTGCCCCTGTCCCTGCCGTGGTGTTGGACCGTGCCCAGTGACTCCAGAGTGGGTTGGGATTACTGGAATACAGCGAACCGCGAGTAGACAGGGACAGACGTCTGCACTGGCCAATAGGATTCCTGCAACCTGCTGCTCACACAGGGAGAGGGCGTTGTCGTGCCGCGTTCAGGACACACAGGAATAACGTGATAAACCTGAGATCCAAAACACTCCATGGATAGTACGAAAGATGCCAAAAATAATAAAAAATCAGCCTCGATGTTTAGATGTGATGTTATGTGAAATCCCTGTTTTTTCCACTGACAGCAAATTGAATTGATTTATTGTTTATTTATTTTCACTTTGTGTGTGTGTGTCATGTGGTTCCAAAGACATCTATATAAAATTTTTTAAACATTTTGTTTAAACTGATGAAAATGTTTTTAATACAAAATCAAAAACCCAAACCTATAATTTGCTGTGGTATTCCTAAGCTAATTATAATAGCAATTGCCATTAGCATTATTATAATAATACTTTGTGTTAGGTTTTGTATGTAAGCTTGTATTTAATTTGTTTTTTGTGGGGGGTGTTTTATGTTTCTTTTAAAGTAAAAAAAAAAAAAAAAAAAAAAAAAAAGAAAAAAAATATAA
>VUQG01011317.1:3364-16822 GCA_015106755.1 Etia nguti | reverse complement strand
TGACATTTTGGACAGAGACATTATGACATTATGGTTTGAAAGAGGAGTAAAAGAAGCCATTTATGTCCACTGTGAGCGACCATCTTTGAACAGAGGCAGTGGTTTACAACACCAACTGTCTGCTATCTATAATCCAGTTTTGAGATCCCTTCCCAGACGCCTTAACGCCCACTCATCCTGGGCCTTTTGACCTCAGGAAATCACATGATAGGGTGGGGCTTGGTTTCACAATGAGTTCACTCGAAACCCTGGCTGATTGTGACCCACACCCGTTTTCACACCTCGGCTCGTGTGATTAGATAGAGGATCATTAGGGGGTCCATGTCCCTCTTGGGGGGACACTCCCATAGGGCTTAAATCTGGGACTCTCCATCATTTGACCTCAGAACTGAAGCAGCTTCTCGGATGAGAGGCGAAACGTCTTCAAGCAACTTAAAGAAGTTCAGACACTTTTCTTTCCAAGCTCCTTAGACCATCATGAGCAAAGGATTTTTTCCAGGTTGGTTTAATCCTGCTTAGTTAGTCATTAAAGTTGTTGTCACAGTCAAAACTAAACTGTGTCAGGATGTGTGAAAGAATCTGCATGAAAAAGTTAAATATGCGTTTACTTCTTCAGATACTGTCACTTGGTCACTGCTTTTTTATTTGATTTCTTAATTTTTGGGAAGATAACGTCATTAATTTGGGGCTTATATGCAAACTCATCTATACCCACCTCTAGGATAGTAATTTATTTTCAGTGTTATATGAAACTCGCCTTCCAGATACATGAAACTGGCTTCATAAATTCTAATTTATGTTTTCAATGCGCATATAAAAAAGTGTGCTTTGAAATTACTAGCTGGAGTGACAAGAATGATGACCAGACGCTAAACAGACACTGATCCGGCCGTAACATGGAAACCATTGCTCTGATAATTTCTCTAAGTCTCCCTTATGCAGCCAGAAGAGCTTTAACCTATTGGGGCATGGGCATGGGACCTCTGTCCTGTGGTGTCTGGCACAATATGTTGGCAGCAGATGCTTAGGGCCCTGTGGGACACAGCATTTGGCCTCTGTGGATCAGGCCTGCTCCAATACATCCCAGGAATGCTTGTTTGAATTGGAATGTAGGGAGTTAGGAGGCTGGCTGAATGCCTCGAGCTCTTTTCATGTTCCTTAAGTTGTTGCTGAGCAGAGTCTGCAGAGTGGCAGGCCGCACTGTCCTAACAGGGGAGGCCTCTGATATTGGAAAGAGCTGTTGCCATGGAGGTGGGGGTGTGTGAAATTAGCACCAACATGAATATTAGGATCCAAAGTTTCCCAAAAGAACACTGATGTAACAAGATTATCGATTAGGTTAATCATGTCTGTGGTTTTAATTTTAGCTAATTAGAGCTAGAATTAGTTAGAGCCAGAGTTAGATTTGATTATCTTGATTATATTGGGTTTTATACTTTGACTATACTTTGACTATTGCTTTTTCAGCTGAAACCTTCTCCTTCTCATTGGTTATGCTCACCAGAATGTCTTTCTTTCTTGGTTCTTAATAGGAAAAACCACATGTGCTTTCTTTAAAGTTTGTGGAAGTTCAACTCATTAGGGAAAGGGATATTTCTAGTGCAAATTTGTCAAAGTATACTTGAAAGTCTTAGAACTTTTAGATATTCCACAGTATAGAGATGTAGCACAATTATACACAGACAAACACCAGTGTGCAGAATGCAATATGTCTCAGTGTGTGTGCATATGTTTGAATCCATATGACAGCTCAGCTTGAAGCTTCTGTGCTGGAAGGGGGAGTCTGAATGTGCCTGAGTGAATTTAAATCTGTGTCTTAGGCTGGAGAAAACTACCTGTGTAAACACTGTAATCTGTCAGCACTCACTTGAACTTGTTCATGCTAGCTAGTGAACATGCACATAGAAATATACGGTACAGGGTTGAATCATCCTTTATCTCCTGCTCTGAGATGACGTTTTTCACAGGTGGAAACAAAGAAAACAGCAAAGGGTTAAGAGAAAAGTAAATTTTCTTAAATATTAGAACAATGTATAAATCATCAACACAATTATTTATCCAGCTATATCTATATAATACAGTTACATTTCTTTTACCTTACAACAGAGATGTTATATTCCCAACCAATCCCAGTCTAAGATTTAAGGCGAGGTCTTGGATCTATACAATAAACCCTACTTGTAAGCATGTCATCTATTACATTGCTGGATAACAAAGACAATTCTCATTGCTGAACTCAGAATTTGTGTCAGATTGCTACTTGGCATGAAGAAAAACTAAATAAGAAGAGAGAGAGCAAGAAAAAGAAAGAAGGTGGAAAAAAAGAGGGAGAGAGCATAAAAACATGCTACCTAGGAGCTAACACTGTAATGAAGATGACAGTACTACTGTGACAATGTAACCACTTAACAACAATTCTAGTAAGCCTTGAGCAAAGCACACACACACACGCACACAGTATACACTCAATAGCACAAACACTGAGATGCACACTGTGGGAAGCAGTCACACTTTGTCCCACTCTGACACAAGCCAGCACACTGAAAGTCAGAGAAAGTTTATGTGGAAGTCAAACAACTAACTTCAGCAGAGTTTAAAGTACTGAGGGTGGCAGAGTGTTATGGCAAAAAAGCACAAGCATCTTGAATAAGCTTATGATGACGGAATAATGTAAATAGTGTAAATTGAATATCACCTGCTCAACACCTGTTTTTAAAAATGTTTTTAGGTGAAAGATTTAAGCACTGTTTGGTGCAGAACCTATACAGTCCTGTGAAAACTATTTTCAAAGGACTCATTGCAGTTCTGAGGAAACTTTCAAAATCCCAAGAGCTGCATCTCAGATTCTACGGGCCCGAGTTCGTGTGTTACATTTTAAACTTCAAGACACTAGAACTAGAAAAAGGGCTGAACAAGAACGATGTCTTTGGAAGGGCTGCCTGGAAAAACTCTGCTCTCTATGTCAGCATGTCAGAGCGGCTTATGTTTGCAAAGTTGTATCTGAACAAACCACAAGGCTTCTGTTCTTTGGACAGATGAGACCAAAGTTCACTATGTTTGAGCATAATAGATGCTACCACATTTAGAGAACACCAATCACAGCATATCTGCAGAGACATACCAACTGTCAAGCACGGTGGTGGAGGGTTGTTGATTTGGGCTTGTTTTGTAGCCACAGTACCGGGGCGTATTGCAGTAATTGTGTTGATTGTTAACTCCTCTGTGTACCAAAGTATTTTAGAATCAAAAGTGAGGCGATCTGTCTGACAGCTAAATCTTAGCCCAAACTGGGCCGACAGCACAATGATCCCAAGCACATCAGCAAATCTACAGCAGAATGGCTGAAGCAGAGAAAAAGGCATGGCAATGGCCCTGTTGTAGGAACCGAAAGGGGCTGTGACTAAGCAAACTGACACTCAATGAACTGAAGAGTGGGCCAAAATCTCTCCACAATTAAGTATGAGAATAATAATGTTAAACAGAAATGACTTTAACTTATAGCTGCTGAAGGTGTTCCTAGAACCAACTGAAACATATAATACATAGTGAGACTTGATTAGCTCATTTTGTCTCTAGATGTTGTATCTATCTGTATATATGGAAACTAACCCACCTAGAATTTCAGCAACTTCAGAAAGAATTATGTTGCTGATTTCTTTTTAACTTGCACACCCTCATTCTCTCCCAGACACATGTTAAATGATGGCCAGTGTTATCACACCTGATGTCCTTGTTGTGGTCTTTTAGGCCTGCTATTCTGCTGACTGTTTATGTCAGTAATATATCTAGAGGTTTTATAACTGTAGCTGAGTAGTAGACTGTAGCTTTCATGTGATGCTTTTGGTTTGATCTATTGGTTTCATTTTATGCTTCAAGACCATGATTCTGTGGGTCAAATTGAAATTTCTCCCCTGTGCTTCTGTTGTCCAGTTTGAGGCCACGGTAAGTACTTCAGTGATTGCTATTGCTTGAGCACTATCTTTGAAACTATAGGCTAGTTTTGCAATGATGACTGTAAAATTCCCACATCAATCTAGCAAAACAATAACAACAAAAAAGTATCTCTGTGTACCAAAATGCCTAAAATGACTAAAAACACAGACAAAAAACCCCCCATAAAAAAACAAAAAACTGCAAAACACAGTTTCAGTGCAAATGCTTGTGGTTAGAGTAACATGTCTACAACGCAAAGCATGCAACACTCTAAACTAATAATAATATGCTGAGAATCTATCAGCTTTTAGGCAGTCCCTGCACGTCTTTCTTTTTCTCTAACCATGGCCAAAATATTACAATATTTTCCAGGACAATGCACACTGTCGAGATCTTCTGGCTTCCCAAATTGGAAATAAGGCCTGAAAGACTACTTGTGTATGTAAAGGAGGTTGTTGAGGTTGTTTTGCTTTGAATCACTATGCCATTTTCTAGTTCTGCTTTTAAATGAACTGATTCCTGAATGGCACAAAACTAATTCCTCATCATCAGTAGTCTCATTTGCAGAGCTTTTGTCATTAAAAACACTCCAGTGTCAAAGAAAAGCTAAAGGGTTTGTTCTTCTTCTCTCACTTAAAATGCTGCTCTGTACTAAACCTCTAATTCAGCTGGAAAACCATTATGTTAACAAAAAAATACACCCAGCAGACACATTACTATATCATTATGTGTGGTTTAGTCTTTGTTGCACTGCCAGCATAAAGTAAAGAAAGTAAAGAAACACTTTTAAACAGAGTATAACATCAAGTTAGTTAAACCTCTGGGATATTGCTCTGGTCAGTTAAGTAAAAGAGGGGGTTGTTAATCTTTTATTTTTGTTGTTGCTTTGGTATCAATGAAATTAACAACAGGTGCACTAGAGGGGCAACAATGAGACAACCCCTAAAGGAGTAGTTTTACAGGTGGAGGCCACTGTTATTTTTTCCCCTGCTCATCTTTTCTGACTGTTTTTTCAGCAGTTTTGCATTTGTCTAGGGTAGGACGCTACCTGGACCTGGACCTTACAGAAGTTGCACAGGTATCCTCTAGGATGGCACATAAACATTTTCCATTGCCAGAAGATTTGCTGTGTCTCCTCAGCACAGTCTCAGGAGTATGGAGGAATATTGTAGGAGATAGGCAATTACTCTAGGAGAGGTGGACAGGCCTGTAGAAGGTCCTTAACCCATCACCAGGACCAGTATTTGCTCCTTTGTGCAAGGAGGAGCAGGATAAACACTGCCAGAGCTACAAAATGACCTCCAACACTATTGTGAATGTCTCTGACCAAAAAATCAGAAATAGACTTCATGAGGGTGGCCCGAGGGCCCAAAGTCCTCTAGTGGGCCCTGTGCTCATTCCTTAGCATCAGAGAGCCAGACTGGCATTTGCCATAGACAGCCAGGATTGGCAGGTCCACCACTGGTGCCCTGTGCTTTTCACAGATGAGAGCAGGTTCACCCTGGCCATATGTGACAGACATGAAAGGGTCTGGAGAAGCTGTTATGCTGCCTGCAACATTGTTCAGCATAACTGGTTTGGCGGTGGGTCAGTGATGGTCTGGGGAAGGATATCTACAGAGACCTTTAAAGGCTGGTATAGACTGCCATTAGGCATCAAAATGAAATACCTGGACCCGTGCAACCTCATAAATAACCTTTAGATTGTGTCTGAACACACCATAGGGGCACAGAGTAAAGCTAAATCCTAACCACTGAATGCATTTTCCTTGGTGAACATTCATTTTTATTTCCCTCCACAAGAAAAAACAAGTGCCTGATCAGACTTGAGCAGAATTAGTACTATGAGCTCAACCAGTAATCACCACACTCCTGTTAGCACACAAAACATGGACACAAGCTGTAGCAACAGCAGCAGCAGCAGCACTAGCAGCATCAGTCTCGTTATGCTGACTGCACACACTCACAAACAAACACACTCCCCCCCCGCACACTCATTTCATTTCCGCTTCTCAGCCAGTCTAATTTCAAGTTTTGTCACATTATTACTTTTTCAATTCCAACAACAACCCCCTACTTCCGTTCCTCCTGGCTCTTCCCTTCTGCTTTGCCCTCTCTCTCACTGTGTGTGTGTGTGTGTGTTTAAGTTATACTTGCAGACATTGCACCATCATGGCAAACATGCACAGGACCAATTTCTCTTAAATTCCCACATTTTAACCACAGAGAATCATAGAGGTATACCCTCTTCTCACTGATGATCTTTCACTTAAACAACCCCCACAAGAGACAAACAATCTCCCAAAACATGAATATTCATAAACATTTTCTTTTTTTCTGTGAGCTCATGATTAAATTTTCTCAAGGGCAGCTTTGCTCATGTGTATATGTGTGTGTTTGTGTGAAGGTGTATGCCTCGGATGCCCATGGATGCTTCTGTCCTCTAAATAATTCTACACAAACAAAGAATAATGGACAAAGCATAAATGCACATATGAACTCAAATGCCCCAACACTTGCAATAGCACACATAGAATATAACCTTACATGCTGTTCTACAGTGTTTGTTTACAATACTATGACTGAGCAATATATTGTTATATTTTTGCTCATGGTATTAACTAATATAGCCTGTGTACATTAAAAGTGCATTATGAGATGGAATAAGGAAGTACTTCTACACTTCTTACTCAGCATAAGTGTTATAGTTGAGTTCATGCAACTATGAAATGTACTAATATTACTAATGTAAAAGGATATGATGGTCGCGATTCTTGACACTGTAAACGGAGACCAATTGACCATTGGTTGTTGAATCCCCACCCCTTGATGGGTTAAACATACTTCTCATGCTATGGCAGCTGGGATTGGCTACAGCCTTTAATAGTACAGTGGAAGGAGATGGATGGATGGATGAATGGATGGATGAGATCTGGTGTTATTTTAAGTATTTATGACTTCTGAATGTCGCTTGTCTGTCTGGAACTTGAATTCCCAAAGGACCTTAACCCCCTTGTTCTAAACCACCTTCATAAGTATCACCTGTTGGGACTTGGGGACTTCTAATCCATATGCAGCACAGATGTTCCTGTACACTATCCTAACCACTTGGTTGTACCTGTCAGTGTAGACTGTCCTAACTTGCACATTGCCTCTTGCTATAATGTGCTGGACTATCTCCGGGGCACCTCTGCAAAGTTTACAACTTTGATCTCGTCAATAGTTGTAGAATCCTGCTTCTATGGATCTGGTGCTTAGGGCCTGCTTTTATGCTCCCATGATCAGAGCCTCTGTGCTGTCGTTCAGCCTGGTCTTTTCGAGCCACAGGTAGTATGGAAGAGTTATGTCAGGAAGGGCAACCGGCATAAAATCTTAGCCATGTACATCATTAAGAATGAGATTTTGGTACCGGATTAGTCAGAGCCCATGTTAGCAACAACTTCTTCCAATGCTATTGGCACACGGGGTGCAGGTGCAGTATGTGCCACTGGTGGCTAAAAAGGATAGAAAAGAAGATGGGAGAGTCAGGAATGTCTGGTAAAGGCAATGAGCTGGTTGATATGAAGGAGAGAAAAAGGTAGATATTTTATGTGTGCAGGAGACCAGGTGAAAGGGAAACAAAGTCAAGCACACTGGAGGTGGATTCAAGCTGTTCTATCACAGTCTAGGAGCCTTAAAGGAAGAGCATGTGAGCAATCTTTTGAACAATGACAATTGTCAGACAGATTCATGATTTTGTAGCTGGAAATCAAAGGGGTGATGTTGAATGTTGACAGTGCACATGCCCCACAAATTGGATGGATCTTCAGTTAGAAGAGATAGACATGCTCTGGGTGGTAGGGAGGAGTTACCAGATGACTGGGACAGTGCAGCTGAAGTGATCAGGGAACTGAGGAGATGGCTTGGTGGTGGAATGAGAATGCACAGCAAAGTATTCAAAGGAATAAGTTAACAAAGGCAATTGTGGTGATGGACAGGTCGACAGATGAGGTCAAGCTGGCGTCTCTGTGAACTACGATGCTTGGAGATGACACTGTTGATCTGTAGGAACAGGTGGAAGAAAGTCTGGAGAGGTGGAGGTATGCACCAGAGAGAAGATGAATGAAAGTCAGTAGAAGCAAGAAGTGGGAGGAGAAAGAGTGTGAGAAAGAGTGTATGGGGGATTTGTGACAGAAGGATAGCAACAACAGTGAAAGGGAAGGTTTACAAGATGGTAGTGAGACCTGCTATGATGTGTGGTTTGGAGGGGTTGGCAGGGGTGTGTGTGTGTGTGAGAGAGATAGAGAGGTAGAGAAGTGTAAGCTAAAAGGGATGCTGTATAGTTGTGTATCTGTGTGCTTCAAACTTGGTGTGAACATATTAATAGCTTAGCTCCTCTTAGCCTCACTGACAGAGTGACAGAGACACTACTAATCCAGCAATGACAAGTTACTATTTCCCCTGTTCCCCTCTCACTCCCTTCCTATCTATGCTTCCTTCTTCCCCAAGACTCAAATCATAGTTTACGGTGCACTGAGGTATGTTGTGCAGCAATTCAGCACATTGTTGGATGTATATGACTTGCTTTGATGGTGAGTGGAGCACAAAGGCAGTGCTAATCTGAAAAACTGCACAAACATGATTCATCTTTGCAATGCTCAATTCTTAAACGGGTGGTAAATGTTTATTTATTTTTTTATCTTGTTTCCATTATATCATAAATACAGACATTGGGCACTAAATGTTTAAGAATGAAGCCAACTAAATTGTCATATAATCATTCAATAGCAATCTTATGAAAGTAATTAAAGACCACCATGTTCTTATTATAATGAATCGTCTCAGTGCTGGAAAGGCGACATGTTTCTTGTAGCTGGTGTAAATATAGTCTGACAGTGCTTCGTTTTTGCTTTACTTGATGGTAATTACTCTGTTAGTCTTTTTAATGGGTTTCTTAAATGTTTCTGCTGTAAAAAAAAAAAAAAAATAGCATGTAAACCTGTTGTAAGGAATGTTGTATTCCTTCAGTATATGTGTTGATTAAAATGTGATAAAATTCAACTACTCTATCCTATCATCCCTTTTCGAAGAATATGTTTACTTTTGCAAATGCACAAACCTACATTAATATAATTACAATATTAAGATTTATATAATTTTGGCTCATAATTTGTTGGACACAAATTTTATAAAGTTATCTCTGTGACCACTATAGTGGATTTTAAACTAAACAATCAACATGTGATTGAAGTACAGAGTTTCAGCTTTAAGTCAAGGAGTTTAACAAAAAAAATGCATTAAATGCTTGGGAATTACATTTTTATGCACACGTCTCCATTTATAGAAACTAAAAAAATAACTGGACGAAATAAAGTCATTTTAAATATAAGGATTCTTTTTAAAACTCAGATGAAAAACATTTTCTATTTCATCACTCCCTGAAGTACAAATCCATAAACAAAATATTTGTGGGTCTTTCTGTTTCAGTTTTGACTTCAGTTTTAGTAGCTAAACATCATGTTATGTTGGCTTGAGATCAGGTGACCGACTTGGTGATTGAAGAATATCACGTTTCTTTGCCTTGAGAAACTTCATTGTTGCTTTTGTATTATGCTAGGGTCATTATCTATTTGGACAGTGAACTGCTGTCGGATCTGTTTTGCAACATTTGGCTGAATCTGAGTAGAATTCATCATACTACACCTATTAGCAGTCACCATCAGTACCAAGTATCATCATCAGTAAACACTAGTGACCCAGTTCCACTTGTAGCCTTACATGCCCCTGCCATAATGTTGCCCACACTATATGGTAGATGTCCCGGTCATGACCCTGACCATGTCTCTGTTTTTCTATCCTTTTTTTCTTCCCATCATTCTGGTACAAGCTCATCTTGGTTTCATATTCCAAAAGAAGTGTCTTCAGAATTGCGCAGCCTCTTTAAGATATTTTCAGGCCAAGTTATCCGGCCACCTAGCCTTCTTGTTCTTGACTGTAACCAGAGGTTAGCACCTTCTTTTAGACCCTCTCCATTAATTCATAAAGGTGCCAGTTGATTAAAGACATGTAGACAATGATTCACCTACTTTGTTGAGAGTGTTCTTGGTTAGATATTAGAAAATTCATTATCTTAATCATAGCTATAATTCTGCAATCATTCACTTCAGTTGTCTTCTGTGGTCTTTCAGGGTTTTTGGTGTTTCTGAGCTGGCCAGTGTATACCGTATCAGATGTACCAGATTGTAGATTTTACTATCCCGAAAGTTTTTACTGACATTACTTTACTGAAAGCTTAAAGTCTACACTTCAATCACATCTTAACGGATTACTTAAAATGCACTGTGGCGGTGTACAAAGTAAAAACTACAGAAGTTGTGTCTTTGTCCAACAATGCCATATAAGGAATTTTTTTTTTTTAAGTATGTTTTTGGAGTATGTTTATATATCATATAATAGCATGGATTGATCCTGGCACCAAACTGGCCAAATCCCAAACCATGATGAAGTTATACATTCTGTTCTTTTAGTGCTTCTAAGTAATTACTTGCCTTCTTTCCTTGTAGTGCATGGTGGTACAACCTTTATCTCACCTTGTTTGTACTGTAGCTGCATTTCTAAAGAGATCTTTTACCATGAACTGATAGTTATTTGTGTTGAACACAGTGAACCCACCCACTTTCTCATGGGAGGATGATGATGTCTGGGTCCTTCATGAGAAGTGTATGCAATTTCTCCTATGGTTTCTTCTTATGGATGACTGACTCTGTATTGCTTATCAGATCTACAACCAGAAAGCATTCAGGTGGAACAGCAAAGTTCAGTTTTATAATTAAGTTTGTGCCTGTGGAAGTTCAGGTCACCGATGTCACTTGGCAGTCATGAGTATTATTGGACTAGATTGAACACAGAAGAAGGTGTAAAGAGTCACTGATTAAACAGCTTGAAATGAACTGAAATGAACTTTACTTTTTAAAAATCAAGTTCATGGTAGAGCTTTATTTATGGGGAAATCCCTGTACTATCTCTAAATATCAAAGTGAAATTTATTTATACAGTTAATTTAAAAGTGGCAAAGGCTGGAAAGCAAAATTGCTTTACAGAGCCAGAAAATTAGAAGATACTTAAACTAGTCAAAACAATGCAATGACCAAATAAAACAATGGCATAATGAGAGAAACAATATCAATAAAAGCAGTAAATACGTAGATAAAATTGCAACATAAACATTCATAAATGCACAGACTAAAAAGAAAAAAGAAAAAGAAATGAAATAAAAGTGCTCTCTCTGATATATTTATGAGGATAATAAGAAAGGAAAAAAAACTTAGAAAAACTCCTGACGCCTTTGGATTTTAACAATGGAGAAGAGTGACTGGTCAGCATAAGTAATAGATGTGAAAGTGGAATAAGGGATCATTTCAGAGATGTCACCTGCTGCTAGTTTTTCGAGCACCTTAAAAAATAATTTAAAAAACCTTAAAATTATCTCTGTATAACAAAAGAATAAAACCCAGTAACATGGGAGGGCATTACTTCCCTTTACTACTAGTGAAGGGTGTTTCTGCTGCACTTTGAAGAACTACAGGCAAGCTAAGGCAACCAACTGATTCGTACACAGACAGAACTGAACTAGTCAAAGGACACAAAACAAAATCAAAAGCTATGCCTTTAAATCTTTAACAGTGACTAAAATTTTTAATAAGCGATTGGTCTAAGGAAGTCAGAGCTAGACTAAAACAGAGTAGATTTGTTCATCACAGTAAGATAATGCTGACATTTCCTGGATTGTTTTTTAAATTCAGTCGCAGAGACTTGTCTGCATTGATTGTATCTACTGGATCTTCTTACCAATTTAAAAGACATTTACTTCGGAAGGATTAATTTTTTAAAGAATATAGCTTTCCTCTGACAAAATCATCATACACATAAGGCTACACTGTAATGTAAGGTACAACAATGTACAATATGACTTAAATGTCAAATAATCATAATGGCATTATCTCCCTATAATTAAGTTGACAAACTGAATGTTTCCTCTCTTGAATAATCAAAAAAGCATGTCATTAAGACTAGACTATATGGAAAATACAGGCCATAGGCCCTTAATTGAGGACTATATCTGTCAGTTGTCTATCAAAATAAAATCTGTATAATTGTAATCATTAAAAAAAAAAGAGGCCCGATGAAAACTGGAGATATATTATCTGATTGGATAAAACCAATATTAGTAGTAGTACCACAGTGAATGCATACTATCAACAGTGAAGGAAAGAGAAAGTGTGATGATGTTGGGCTGTATAGATGCAGAAAATGTTGAAATATATAGCGAAATATAACTAAATATAAATATAAATCTCTGAAAAATGACAGGTCTTTCTGGATGGGGATTATATCTGTCACTGAAAATATAGGGGCCTATACAGAGTATGAAAATAAACAAATAATAGATTTTGATCTCAGTAATGAAAGGTGGAGTGACTTTTACTGCAGTGAGTTACTGTTGTGCCTACATTACCCAGATGTTCAACTTCAAAATAATGTATTTTTTATTAAAAAGTTGTCAGGGTTCCTGGGACATTGACCCAGTGTTTTCAGTTCTTACTTTATCACGGTTTAGTTTTCACGTTTCCTGCTTTATCATGTTTGCCTCGGTCTGTGTGCATTATGTTCTGTTCCACTTCCTGTGTGTGATTAGTCAGATTCAGTTCAGCTGTGTTCTCACCTGTCTCTTATCATCATCATTGGCCAGTGTATTTAAACCCTCAGTTTCTCTCAGTTCACTGTCTTGTCATTGTCGATTGCGTGTGTGAGTTTTTCAGTTCAGTTCAGTTCAGTTCAGTTCAGTTCAGTTCAGTTCAGCCCAGCCTAGCCCAGCCAGCCAGCCAGCCAGCCAGCCAGCCAGTCTGTCTGTCTGTTCCACGTTATGTTCATCCTGCCTTTATAATAAACACCATCCACATCCTCAATCTGCCTGCGAGTCCTGCGTTTGGGTTCTCTCTTCCTTCTTTCCACACTGCGATGCCCTGACAAAAGTAAGTGGCCTTGTACTTACTTTTATACTTATACTTATGTATTCATGTACCCAATGAACCAATATCTAAATATTATATAGATAACAGAACTTAGTTTCAGTCCCCTATCAAAATAAAGACTGAATAACTTTTAAATTTGAAAAACATTCTTATATAGAGCCATGAACACCATACACCACAAGAAGTTATAAGACCTAATTTAGCTCATGCTATGCTCACTGTGTATTGGCATGCCTGTGCCCTGGTCCTTTAAAATGAGTGACAGAGTGCCCCTGCCTCAATGATGGTGTGTGATATTTTTAATTAGGACCCACGGCAAACATGAACTCAGTAGATAACTCCAGCAATAAATGACACAAACAGAGTGCTTTTGATTCAGGTCCCCTAAGGCGGCACATATATGGAAACATCTTTGAACTGTCAATTGTACCTCAGATATACTATTGCCTTAGTTCTTCAAACTGCCAAGAAAAGTGTGTCTATGTTGCCTTTTCCGTGAACTTTCAACACAAAGT